>CAUDNR010000294.1:0-11502 GCA_958430865.1 Entrophospora sp. SA101
AATCACAAAATTTAGAATTTGTTATATCAAACTTATTTATTCTTAAATATGAAATAATTTTGGATCTCACATCCTCACCATCTAATATACTGCTTCCAATTAAATGTTGCCCACGTCTATATTTAGGAACATCACCATATTCTAAAAAAGTCTTTGACCAGCTTCTTATACATCTTGAAAACCACTTGCCTTTCTTCATAAGATCAGAAACTATTTCACTGGCTTCAATTTTTGCATACCCTTTATTTCTTAAACTAAGGTATTTTTGAACAGCTTTCAAACATACTCTATATCCTGGAGACAATTTTCTGCACTTAATTTTAATTCAATTTTGTTTATAGCTAAGCTTGAGTAATTTTCCTTTTCATGATTAACTTCATCATCAACTGTATTATTAAAAGAAAAGAAACTATCTAATGTTTGTCCATTTTTTCAGCATTTTTCTTTTCTTCAATTTTTTTTCTGTATTTAGTTGTTCTAGAACTACCTAAATAAACCATAGGGTGATTAGATGATGATGATGATGATGATATCATATTTTCTATATTATTTGACAAAACATCATAAAGGGACTCAGCATTTTTTTCAATTTCATTATCAAACCACTCAAAATCCATCAATTTCAATTTCTAAATATCATCCAACTTCATTACTTGAATCTCCTTCAACCACATTATTTGATAATTCCTCAACACCTAAATTCTCTACATCATTATCATTATTGAAAGCTTCAATATTTACTAAATTATTTTTATTTGATGTTTAGATTTTCTTAGCAGCTGCAAGTTCTTTACATAATTTGATTTTTCTTTTAAGTTTTGGCATTGCTTTGTATATATATAAAAAAATAAGAAGGTTTATTATTTATTGAAGAATGTACAAACTTTAATTTACATGATTTAAATTTACTCAATTTTTATAGGTCACATGTTGTGACCGGAATTAGAAAATTTTGCCATATATAACATAAGTTGGGCCAAAACTATATGTTTCAAATTTGGAAAATTTTATATGTAACATATAAAAATCACATGATTTGTAAAAGCTAATAACTCCAGAACCAATAATTTTTTAAAAAATATCTAGACGATAGATTGTAGAACTAGTCAAAAGCTATCAAATATCGTCTCTAATTTTTTCAGACAAGCACACAATATTTTCTTTATAGGTTTTAAAGTTGGTCAATTTTTATTTGATATGTTAGTGTGACCCGCACTATACATTCTATTTTTAAATTTTGTGTTCCATTAAAAAATCCGAAATTTATTAATGTGACCGTTTAAGGGATAATATGCAAGATCTTGGTGATACAAATGTGACAAACAAATTTTGTGCTAAAAAAATTTTTTGAATATAAATATAGCAATAATTATCAATCCAAAAATTTTTTTTTCATCTCACTTATTTACGAACATTTATAATTCTTGTTCTTTTCAATACATAAAAAGAATGAGCCAGACGATGTTCAATATAAAATATCTTTGGTGTTCAAAAGTAAAACCTCACTTTGAATTATTTCAATAAATTGAAAAGTGATGACCATATGACCCAAACATCCTTTATAATTTTTTTTAAAGAGTAAAAATTTGTAAATTTTGAATCTTTGGTATGAAATAATAATATTTTATAATAACAATAATATTTATATCATGTCTTCTCGAACCTTGCTATAAATAATGTTCAACGTCTTGCTTGAGCTTTGAATTTAATAAAACAATAAGAAGTGGTTATATGATCACGTTTTTAACCAATCAAATCTAGTAATTCATAAATTGAAAATTTTTTTTTTGAAAAAATCATTTTTTCTTTTTCTTAAATATGGATGTTGAGACTGTTCCCTCAATTACTCAAGTTGAACAAGTATAGTATTTACTCAAAATTGTTTTAAAGTGATAAATAAAAAGTTGATTATTGCTTATTCAATGAAAATATATTTAAAAAATAAAGATAATAGACCAACTCTATGGAAGTTTTGATCCTCAATATCAGAAATCTGCACAAGAATATTTACATAACCTTCAAAAACAACAACACGCCTGGGAATTAGCATCTCAGTTATTAGCTTCCCAGGTTAATTTTTATTAATTAATCTGGTGAATTGCCTTTTTTGAAATGTGAATTAATTGTACTTGCATTTTTATTTAGTCTGTAAATTCTCGATTCTTTGGAGCTCATACCCTTCAAATAAAACTTTCTAGAGACTGGTAAGCATTAAACATTTTTTATTACCAATTATTTGATCAATCAATCAGTTATTAATTGAGAGTCTATAAAATGAAGGAATACTTTATCACCAGAAAAAAGAGAATGGATTCATAAAATATTACTTGGATGGATTGTACATCTTTCTAATGGTCCTAATGTTGTTATTACAAAACTTTGTTTGGCTGTAAGTTTTAAATCAATTATTAATTTATATAATTAATTCCTATACATTACTCTAAAAAAGAAAACTTAAATTCACCAATTATTAAATTTCTTAAAAATTATTTACCATTAAAAAAAAAAAAAAAGCTCACTGCATTTGCTCTCCAAGCTGTACCTGACATTTGGCCAAATTTTATACCTAATTTTTTTGAAATTTTACAATCGAGCGCTGTAGCTGCCACTTCTTCACAAAACGAAGGCGTGACTTTATTTGTTGAAATACCATTATTGGAATTCTTGACAGTTGTACCCGAAGAAGTTTCAAGGGCTGATTTAATTGGTGATCGAAAGTAATTATTAGCTCTTTCATAACATTTTATATATTAATAACTTTGCACATTTATTAAAAATTTTGATTTTTATTCCTAAAAGAGCCAAGGTCAATCAAGAGCTTATTAATTCTATACCAATTGTTCTTTCAACTTTGAGAAATTTGTTGGCAGATTATCATGGAGATCCTGATCGAATGTTACTGTTGAAACAAAAAAGCATACGATGTTTACAAAGTTGGATTATTTACGGCGTTCCATTTGAGTAAGTTGAATTTGTATTATTATCAGTTAGTTATAATATTTCAGGTTACTCATATATTCATTCATACCCATTGTGTTATAACTTTATAAAGATCATTGCTTCCATTAATTGATAATGTAATTAACCTTCTTCCAATCGAATCAACAAATGACTTAGCAACAGAAGTTTTGGTTGAATTTATGTTACAACCACATAGCAGATCATATCAGAATACTGTATGTGAAAAAATGCTTTGTTGCATGACAAGTGATTGGGCAAAGTCTCAAATAACTAAATCAATAAATGGTAATGTCAAGAAAAATAAAAAAAGAGATCTTTTGTTTTTTTTTATTAGCTCAAATTAATAATTTTTATTAGGAATCGGTGTAGATTAATTTCCAACAATAATAAATAATTATAAATATAAATAAAAACTCCTTATCAATAAATAAATTAGAATCTGATGAAGCTTCAGCAAGAAATCTTTGTCGAATAATGACAACATTTGGTGAAAATTTTACTGATTATATTGCCATTCATTTTTTACGTGAAGATGTTATTATTTATTTGGAAATGATGTTGATGTTTGCTGGATTTCCTGGATATTTTGGTTCAGATCAAGAAATATCCTTTTTAAAATAACAATTTTTTATTACTTTTAATTTGGTTTTCAAAAAAAAAAAACTTCCTCCCAAATTCAAAATTTGGATCCTTAATAAATATTATTTTAAACATTAGTGAACTGCCATTACAGTTTTGGTATCTTTTACAAGAATCATTATTTGATTCTGATGTTATCCCAATTCAAATTAATAAAATCATTGAAGATGAGGAAGAAAATGAATTTAATTCTTCCGCTGCCACCAAACAAAACCTTTCAACAAATACTATGGGCATTGAGCAAGCTCAAAAAATACACGAAGCTTCTTTGGTTGTTTACCAACGATTGATTGAAGTATTAAAAATGAAAGTTCAATATCCTCCAGATTTAGAATGGGTTGAGTGGGTTAAAGGTATTTTATGTATAGAATAAGGATTGATTGAATATATTTACATTTAAGGTCGAAAATTATTAATGAATTTCACGTGAAAATAGATATGAAAGAAAGATTTAAAAATTATCGTAGAGATGTTGGTGATACCATTATGAATTCTTATTATATATTAAGAGGAAGAATGCTTGCATATTTAATTGATCTGTTAATTAATCAGTTGAATACAACCGGAAGGGATATTACTCAATGGCAGGTACTAAAAACAATTAAACAATGCACTATTTCAAAAATAAAAATTTTCATATTACCTGTAAAGTATTAATGTTAATATATTTATAAATTTTTATAGGAAATAGAAGCGGCATTATTTTGCTTAAAATCTATTTCAGAAGTTGTTGAACATGATGAAAATGTTTATTTACTGCGTCTATTTAATACAGATGTTTTTGGTAATTTACCTATACAAACAAATGCAAGAATAAGAAATACCGCCTTATCTCTGATTGGTAATTTAGCATTTTTATAATTATCTGTAAATTCATGTAATTTATTTAATTTATGAAACTCATATTATTATAATCATTTCCAAAAGGCTCTTACGCAGAATGGTTTAAAGTTCATTCTCAATACATATTACCAGCTCTTAATTACTTGGTACCAGCATTGAGTGATTCTGACTCAGCATTTACCGCTGCTAATTCTTTTAAAGAAATTTGTGACACATGTCGTAATTCTTTGGTTGATGGCATTGATAATTTAATTAATATGTATGTAGTGGTCGGAGCTCATATACAAGTATGTAAAAGGTTTTTATAAAATTGTGTATATATATATATATTTATATGATACAAGTTTATTTATATTCTTTATTTTTTATTTTTAGCCTAGAGATAAACAAAAAATTATCGAGTCAATAGCAGATGTTATTCAAATATTGCCACCTGAGAAAATGATCCAATCAATATTGGCAAGCTTACATATATTATTTGTATATATCAATTATCATCAATTATTATTAATTGTTTGTTATTATTAATTATTAATTATCAGACAATTACAAGTGACATTATTAAAACAACAAAAGAAATTATATTACATGCCAAACAAGTATGTAAATTTTTATTTTATGAATTTAAATAATTACTTTTTTTAATATATAATGACTATTTTACTACAAATATAACAAAAAAAAATCAAAATCAAATAAAATCTATAAAAGAATCCATCACAATTTCATGACATTATTATAACTCAATTAGAATATTTGACAGCATGTGGTCGTGGAATTCAACCTTCTGATGATCATGAAATTATTATAATTGATGATAATGATTCAAAAACCACAAATAGAACTACAGCTTCCTCTGATGTGATAAAATCTAATGATGAGGTTTTAATTTCATTCCAGGCCAAAGGACTTACTGATTCATTTTCAGAAATTGTACAAAATGTCGCAGAAGTTTGGTATAATGATAACGAAGTTATAAATGTATTTATTTATTTATCAAAAAATATATTTACTTTTTTTTAAATAAAATTATATTAATACTATATATATTCTTTTCTTTCTTTATTAAAAGTGTCTTTGTAAATTTCTTAATACCGGAATACGTACAACTTTAAATTTATTTTCAATACCTATCGAAGTAATTGTGCCGTTAATTCAATTATCATATCAAAGATATCCACATTGTTATTGGTTGGATACAGCAGTTCAAACTGTAACAGTTTATGGAGTTTCATTTGAGTACGAGTCAGCATTAAGCAAATTATTATTATCTATTACAACCACAACTTTTCAATTTGTTAAAAACAAAGCTGGTAAATTCTGGTGCTATTAACGACAATGGAATTATTTTATTTATTTAAATATTTATTAAAATTTATATTTTAGACATGGAAAATTACCCGGATATGGTACATTCGTTCTTTGAGCTTTTGACAAAGGTATTATAAAAATCTTTTTTTTTTTTTCTGATATTAAATTTCTTGTGTATTATGATTCACAATTAATAATAAATAAACTTTTTTATTTAGTATCTTACAAAATGCCCTATTGCATTATATACGTTACCATCAGAAATATTTGACAATATTTTAAAATTCTCTGTGGCTGGTTTAGGATTACAAGAAAGACTCGCTTTAAGATCTGCAGTCGCTTTTATGGTAAGCTCTAATTTTCTGTATATATATATATATATATACAAGGGGTCTAATATTTAAAAAAGTATTATAAAAATTATTTACAAATATTTGATTTGGATTTAATTATTAGGGAGAATTTATAGGACAACATTACAAAGATGATAGAATTACAAATATGGTAGAAAATATAATTAGAACTTATGGTTTAGAAATTACGAGAGAATTGTTATTTGTAAGATCAATTATAATTTTTCTAATAAATATATTTGATAATAGTTTTTAAAATAATTTTTAATATTAACTTTTTTATTTCTTAATTATAAAAATTTGTTAGGGAATTGGTGGGAATTTACCAAGATCATTAATTCCACAATTATCAACTGTATTATTTAAAATTACAGGTCGTTATATTGAAAATAGTAGAGAATGGTTGAATATATTGTTATCACAAGTAATTTTCTTATTCATATAATAATTGATTGATACTATAATTAATTGATTAATAACCTGTTTATCATTTCTTGTTTATTTGTTTGTAAAAAGGAAAACTTTCCATCTAAAAATGTTAATCAAGTTACTAAACAAAATTTCGCTAAAGCAATTTTAGGGTATGTGTATTTTACCTTCATTATCATTAATGTTTTGATCCTGATTATCATTTGATTATAGGAAAAAAACTAAATTTATAATTTTCTTCCTTCAAATAAAATCAAAGTACAAGATCTTCTCAAAAATTTAAAGGAATAGTAACCGAATTTTCTATAAAATGTAGAGGTTTGGAAGATTCTGCTTACGGGCTCATATAATTAAACTTAAAATTTTTTTTAAAAAAAAGAACGACTAATTAACAAAAAAAAAGGAATTATTATAATTATCTTTTATTATTATTATTGTAGTCTGATCAAAATATTAATTAGTTTGTGCTTGTTTTCCTTTTCCTTCAAAACTATTACCAATAATTCGTTCATAATGATCAATTAATTTTTTTTAATAATATTGATTATTATTATTATTATTTGCATATTTCTAGACATCTACAAACAATAAAATAATAAGTCAAAATAAATAATATTAAATTAAAAAAAAAGTTCTTGATAACGATGATGTTTGTTGTTTGTTGATAATTAATTCAATTCAATTCATTTATTTATCAAAATCTTTCTTCGGAAGTCGAACAAGTGCTCTTAAAAGAAATCAAAAGGCTAGAGCAAGGGTTAGCTGGACAGGAACATTATGGCTAAATAGGCATGATTGCTTATTTTCCCCAAACCTCTCCAAAACACTCCACCCACCACAATAGAGGGAAAATCAATCAAAACCACAATAAAAATACTAATATCATGTATATTTGTAGTATTCAGGGCAATAAGTCAATAACTTTTCTTTTCAACTCTCCCGTAAAAATGCACCAAAGAGGGTTGGTAAAAACTGCTTATCCACAAGTCCAGTTATTTAGTTTTTTTTTTCATTACTAAATATAACATATCAATCTGTCCACACACACACACACACACACACACTAATCCACCACAAATTTATCCATCATAAATTTTCTCCTCTTTCATATTTATCAAAACTCGCCATGCATTTAACAGTGTATGTGAAATTTACGCGATTAAATGATCAATTAGTCAATAAAATTGATTGCGTGTAAAGTATCTTTCACAAATACACAATCAGATATATAAAATAAATTATTTCACTTTTTTATTATTTACAAAAAAATAAATAAATTCTTTTAGCAAAATAATTTTAAAAATTATTTGCAATCTCCCTCTGTTGACTGTGGCTCAACCAATTTCTTGTGTAAATGTGAAAGATTCTGGTATGAATTCACTCAGGAACTCGCAAGCTGGTGTTGGTTATTCTTAAAAACTAATAATGAATTGCTATCCTCAAGTCGATGGGTGACTCTTTAAAAAATCTAGTTCTTGATTCATGGGTTATAGTTAACTCAGCTAAACCAACATCTAGAGATTTAAATAATCTTCACCTTTTGCCAGATGGAATATAGAAAGAAGATGTAAATTTTTTTATATAAATGGGGGTTCAACTTCATCGCCATCATCTTTTATAGATGTATGCGCAATTTTTTTTTCTTCTGAAAAAATCTCCAGCAATGAAAACACTTAAAATCAGACTTTATGCTGCGTACTGAATGCACAACCAATGTGTAGTTGCAATCAATAGAAAAAATCTACGAAAAAATTATATCATTGGGTCTAGGAAAGTTACATCTGATGACTCTAACATCAAATGGGACCTCATTGTATCAGAGATGCATATTCATTGAGTGGACTTTTAAATCAAACATTTCTGCAAAAAAGAAAAACTTTAAATTAAAATTTAAACCAAAAAAAAAAACAGGATGGGAGAGAAAAAGAGGCGAATTTTCATTCCTCAATAATATTAAATCAAGTGAATCATGAATTTCGTCTTATCATTCACTAATCATCATCGTAGTGAATTTTACTTACGAATCCCTATATATACTACTTGAAATTAAGGCTGATAACTAAGCTCCTAAATTTTCAGCAGTTGAAGATAAAGCTCCGAACGAGCCAGCTCGCATACAGAAAAGTGTTGGCTCTAACTCGGTTCGAGCTCGAAAACTCGAACCAAGCTCGAGCCAGCTCGAAATTTGATACTATTTTTTTATAAAATCACGATTTTGCAAATCACCGAAAATAATCGGTAACTAAAAAATTCCGAAAATTTTAAAAAATTCAAATGAGAGATTCCATGTTTTAACAATATTTGTACTTCTAATAAAAAACGTTTTTAGGTTCTGACATATATGCATGCAGTCAAAAAAACCTTTGTTTTAACAAATTATAATTAAAGCGAATCATAATTAAACTCATTTTTATTCGTTTTATTCATTTGTTCGTTTTGTTCCTTTTGTTCGTTTTTATTCCTTTTGTTCGTTTTGTTCGTTTTTACTCGTTTTACTCGTTTTGTTTGTTTTGTCCATTTTGTCCGTTTGTTCGTTTTGTTCGTTTTTACTCGTTTTATTCGTTTTGTCCGTTTTGTCCGTTTTGTTCGTTTTATTCTTTTGTTCGTTTTTTTTCCTTATGTTCGTTTTGTTCGTTTTTATTTGTTTTTATTCGTTTAATTCGCTTTGTTCCTTTGGTTGGACCGTGGTAAGTGCAATCTTCCATCATCATCTTTACACAATTTTCTATGATTGTTCTCAATGAGTGTTTTACAAAAGAAAAATTTTTTTTATTTAATATTATTTAAAAGGCGCGTGAACATTTACTTACACTTTCTCCACAAAATCGCGAGACATTAAATTTGATCGAAAGTGCATTATTCGTTGTTAATTTAGATGATTATTCGTCCGGTGACAATCTAGATCAATTTCTTGGAAACATATTCCATGGAAATGGCTATAATCGTTGGTTTGACAAGTCAATGTCTATAATAGTGGAAAGTAATGTAGGGGCAGGTATGCACGGTGAGGTATGAATATGCTATCTGACTACCCATTTATTTATTTATATTAACTTAAAAGTTAATTCCTTTCTTTCAATATATTTATAGCATTCTCCAGTTACTGTATTACACTCTTCAGAATATGGTACACATTTTATAATCACTACTTGTTTTTAATATTATTTTGATTGATTGATATATTATTTTTTTGATTATTATACAAAAAAATTCTTATTCTTTTATAATTATTTTATCCCTACAATTATTAATATAAGCCAAGTGTCCTCCGAATGCATATATTCAAATGGTTATTCAATTAGCATATTACAAACTTCACAGAAAAGTCGTCCCGACTTATGAAACAGGTTCAACTCGACAATTTAGTCATGGCTGTACTGAGACCATAAGAACATTGAGTGCGGAGAGTAAGGCTTTTGTTGAAGAAATGGAAAACAATTCTTTATCAATCATTCACACATACGTTTAAAATAGGGAGTGTATGGATCAAGAGAAATCTTTCAACTATTGAGTTTATAGATTGGTTCAAAAAAAAATTTTTCTAATGCTTTGTCTCGAATGCATAGGGATCAAGATGCTCTAGTCTATTACATGACTGTGCTATTTCTCTTACAGCAATGCCAGTAATATTACAGTATCAAGGCATGAATAAGCGAACTCAATGAGTGCAGTCTGTATTGCTGAAATCTCTCTCTGCCTATTTTTGGAGAAAACCGTCTAATATCAATCTACTCTATATATACCAACCAATTGATCAATCAATTGGCAGCTTCGATTGGTTAGATTAGTTTTTTTAATTGGTTAGTTGCTCTATTTATTTTAATAACACAAGCATACATTTAATACATGTCCAGCAATTATAAATACCCTTTTAACAAAGGCAAAGATACATTGTATTCATTACTGATACATTTCACTATACAAAGTACTTTGGATCTGACATAGTTGATTATTTTCAAAATATTTACAAGTTATTGTACCAATTATTTTTTTTGTTTTGAATTCAGTATAACTGATAATCTTTATTGATACTATGATGCGAGATCATTTGCTAGAAATTGCAAAATCTTAATTTGAAAAAATACTGATCCAAAAAAAATAACTTGTAATAGGTTGTGCTGTTGATGCCTCGTTAATAACATAAATGTTATTATTTTTCCAAAGGGAATCTAGGAAAGCAATAAAGAATATATGTGAATTATCTGTATATTTATGCAAATTCATCCAGGCTATAGTTTTCCGGATATTATAAAAATAAAATCATGAATTGAAGAACAAATTGTATTAGTATGCAAATAATATCAATCAAACAATGGGAAATTTTTTCCTCTAATTAGGTAATAAGGGTGAAGGAAGGAAATGGTATTTATTAATGTACAATAACAATTTCTATCAAGAATAGCTTTTAATGCTTTTTTAAAAAACTGAAAATATTTATTTGTTGAGAATAGTACATTTTTCTGTGATAGCTCAATTGTCATATTTAAGCCTTCACTACAATATAATAATAATTAAAGGAAGATCATTTCATTTTTTTAATAATTCAGTAAATGATGTGAATGTTGTATCTTGGGAATTTGGAAAAAAAGAAACATGTCTTATTGAGCTAACTTTTCTTCAAGCTAAGGTTATTTGCAGAATCAAAACACCATTCACCCGGAAAGAAAAGGGAGATTATTAGTAGTTATATCTCAGAGAATGGTGACTTAGTGACCTTCAATGCACTACCTGGGTGACTAGAGCTGCGGGCCCAATTTTAAGTTTAAAAAGATGTCTTATATTTGACACTTTCCCCACAATGGATTAAAGTCAGTACATTAATATACTAATACTCGGAAAGTTCTCAGGTATATGTTACATGTAAATGCTAATGTTACATATGGGGCATACTGCAACAAAACCAGACAAAGTGAACATTGGTATTACAAAGGATTTCGGGGATCAATAGTGTTTGTTTAATATCACA
>CAUDNR010000294.1:12142-24162 GCA_958430865.1 Entrophospora sp. SA101
TTTTTTTTCGAATTTTATTGAAATAAATCAACTATTCTTTAATTAAATTTTCAAATTAATATTTTTTTAAAAAAAAATGAGTATTGAAAAAACTATTCATGATTTTGGAGAAATTGACAAGTATTCATGCAATATCATCAGGAAAATGTCTTTAACTATATTTAATGAAGAATATGAAACAAACGATGATGGTGATGATGAAATTTCACACATTAAAAGAAATATAACATTATTAATATCAAGTTCATTTAAAAACGTCAATTAAATTTTCGTGTTACATTCAATTTTTAAATTTTGTGTTCCATTAAAAAATCCGAAATTTATTAATGTGACCGTTTAAGGGATAATATGCAAGATCTTGGTGATACAAATGTGACAAACAAATTTTGTGCTAAAAAAATTTTTTGAATATAAATATAGCAATAATTATCAATCCAAAAATTTTTTTTTCATCTCACTTATTTACGAACATTTATAATTCTTGTTCTTTTCAATACATAAAAAGAATGAGCCAGACGATGTTCAATATAAAATATCTTTGGTGTTCAAAAGTAAAACCTCACTTTGAATTATTTCAATAAATTGAAAAGTGATGACCATATGACCCAAACATCCTTTATAATTTTTTTTAAAGAGTAAAAATTTGTAAATTTTGAATCTTTGGTATGAAATAATAATATTTTATAATAACAATAATATTTATATCATGTCTTCTCGAACCTTGCTATAAATAATGTTCAACGTCTTGCTTGAGCTTTGAATTTAATAAAACAATAAGAAGTGGTTATATGATCACGTTTTTAACCAATCAAATCTAGTAATTCATAAATTGAAAATTTTTTTTTTGAAAAAATCATTTTTTCTTTTTCTTAAATATGGATGTTGAGACTGTTCCCTCAATTACTCAAGTTGAACAAGTATAGTATTTACTCAAAATTGTTTTAAAGTGATAAATAAAAAGTTGATTATTGCTTATTCAATGAAAATATATTTAAAAAATAAAGATAATAGACCAACTCTATGGAAGTTTTGATCCTCAATATCAGAAATCTGCACAAGAATATTTACATAACCTTCAAAAACAACAACACGCCTGGGAATTAGCATCTCAGTTATTAGCTTCCCAGGTTAATTTTTATTAATTAATCTGGTGAATTGCCTTTTTTGAAATGTGAATTAATTGTACTTGCATTTTTATTTAGTCTGTAAATTCTCGATTCTTTGGAGCTCATACCCTTCAAATAAAACTTTCTAGAGACTGGTAAGCATTAAACATTTTTTATTACCAATTATTTGATCAATCAATCAGTTATTAATTGAGAGTCTATAAAATGAAGGAATACTTTATCACCAGAAAAAAGAGAATGGATTCATAAAATATTACTTGGATGGATTGTACATCTTTCTAATGGTCCTAATGTTGTTATTACAAAACTTTGTTTGGCTGTAAGTTTTAAATCAATTATTAATTTATATAATTAATTCCTATACATTACTCTAAAAAAGAAAACTTAAATTCACCAATTATTAAATTTCTTAAAAATTATTTACCATTAAAAAAAAAAAAAAAGCTCACTGCATTTGCTCTCCAAGCTGTACCTGACATTTGGCCAAATTTTATACCTAATTTTTTTGAAATTTTACAATCGAGCGCTGTAGCTGCCACTTCTTCACAAAACGAAGGCGTGACTTTATTTGTTGAAATACCATTATTGGAATTCTTGACAGTTGTACCCGAAGAAGTTTCAAGGGCTGATTTAATTGGTGATCGAAAGTAATTATTAGCTCTTTCATAACATTTTATATATTAATAACTTTGCACATTTATTAAAAATTTTGATTTTTATTCCTAAAAGAGCCAAGGTCAATCAAGAGCTTATTAATTCTATACCAATTGTTCTTTCAACTTTGAGAAATTTGTTGGCAGATTATCATGGAGATCCTGATCGAATGTTACTGTTGAAACAAAAAAGCATACGATGTTTACAAAGTTGGATTATTTACGGCGTTCCATTTGAGTAAGTTGAATTTGTATTATTATCAGTTAGTTATAATATTTCAGGTTACTCATATATTCATTCATACCCATTGTGTTATAACTTTATAAAGATCATTGCTTCCATTAATTGATAATGTAATTAACCTTCTTCCAATCGAATCAACAAATGACTTAGCAACAGAAGTTTTGGTTGAATTTATGTTACAACCACATAGCAGATCATATCAGAATACTGTATGTGAAAAAATGCTTTGTTGCATGACAAGTGATTGGGCAAAGTCTCAAATAACTAAATCAATAAATGGTAATGTCAAGAAAAATAAAAAAAGAGATCTTTTGTTTTTTTTTATTAGCTCAAATTAATAATTTTTATTAGGAATCGGTGTAGATTAATTTCCAACAATAATAAATAATTATAAATATAAATAAAAACTCCTTATCAATAAATAAATTAGAATCTGATGAAGCTTCAGCAAGAAATCTTTGTCGAATAATGACAACATTTGGTGAAAATTTTACTGATTATATTGCCATTCATTTTTTACGTGAAGATGTTATTATTTATTTGGAAATGATGTTGATGTTTGCTGGATTTCCTGGATATTTTGGTTCAGATCAAGAAATATCCTTTTTAAAATAACAATTTTTTATTACTTTTAATTTGGTTTTCAAAAAAAAAAAACTTCCTCCCAAATTCAAAATTTGGATCCTTAATAAATATTATTTTAAACATTAGTGAACTGCCATTACAGTTTTGGTATCTTTTACAAGAATCATTATTTGATTCTGATGTTATCCCAATTCAAATTAATAAAATCATTGAAGATGAGGAAGAAAATGAATTTAATTCTTCCGCTGCCACCAAACAAAACCTTTCAACAAATACTATGGGCATTGAGCAAGCTCAAAAAATACACGAAGCTTCTTTGGTTGTTTACCAACGATTGATTGAAGTATTAAAAATGAAAGTTCAATATCCTCCAGATTTAGAATGGGTTGAGTGGGTTAAAGGTATTTTATGTATAGAATAAGGATTGATTGAATATATTTACATTTAAGGTCGAAAATTATTAATGAATTTCACGTGAAAATAGATATGAAAGAAAGATTTAAAAATTATCGTAGAGATGTTGGTGATACCATTATGAATTCTTATTATATATTAAGAGGAAGAATGCTTGCATATTTAATTGATCTGTTAATTAATCAGTTGAATACAACCGGAAGGGATATTACTCAATGGCAGGTACTAAAAACAATTAAACAATGCACTATTTCAAAAATAAAAATTTTCATATTACCTGTAAAGTATTAATGTTAATATATTTATAAATTTTTATAGGAAATAGAAGCGGCATTATTTTGCTTAAAATCTATTTCAGAAGTTGTTGAACATGATGAAAATGTTTATTTACTGCGTCTATTTAATACAGATGTTTTTGGTAATTTACCTATACAAACAAATGCAAGAATAAGAAATACCGCCTTATCTCTGATTGGTAATTTAGCATTTTTATAATTATCTGTAAATTCATGTAATTTATTTAATTTATGAAACTCATATTATTATAATCATTTCCAAAAGGCTCTTACGCAGAATGGTTTAAAGTTCATTCTCAATACATATTACCAGCTCTTAATTACTTGGTACCAGCATTGAGTGATTCTGACTCAGCATTTACCGCTGCTAATTCTTTTAAAGAAATTTGTGACACATGTCGTAATTCTTTGGTTGATGGCATTGATAATTTAATTAATATGTATGTAGTGGTCGGAGCTCATATACAAGTATGTAAAAGGTTTTTATAAAATTGTGTATATATATATATATTTATATGATACAAGTTTATTTATATTCTTTATTTTTTATTTTTAGCCTAGAGATAAACAAAAAATTATCGAGTCAATAGCAGATGTTATTCAAATATTGCCACCTGAGAAAATGATCCAATCAATATTGGCAAGCTTACATATATTATTTGTATATATCAATTATCATCAATTATTATTAATTGTTTGTTATTATTAATTATTAATTATCAGACAATTACAAGTGACATTATTAAAACAACAAAAGAAATTATATTACATGTCAAACAAGTATGTAAATTTTTATTTTATGAATTTAAATAATTACTTTTTTTAATATATAATGACTATTTTACTACAAATATAACAAAAAAAAATCAAAATCAAATAAAATCTATAAAAGAATCCATCACAATTTCATGACATTATTATAACTCAATTAGAATATTTGACAGCATGTGGTCGTGGAATTCAACCTTCTGATGATCATGAAATTATTATAATTGATGATAATGATTCAAAAACCACAAATAGAACTACAGCTTCCTCTGATGTGATAAAATCTAATGATGAGGTTTTAATTTCATTCCAGGCCAAAGGACTTACTGATTCATTTTCAGAAATTGTACAAAATGTCGCAGAAGTTTGGTATAATGATAACGAAGTTATAAATGTATTTATTTATTTATCAAAAAATATATTTACTTTTTTTTAAATAAAATTATATTAATACTATATATATTCTTTTCTTTCTTTATTAAAAGTGTCTTTGTAAATTTCTTAATACCGGAATACGTACAACTTTAAATTTATTTTCAATACCTATCGAAGTAATTGTGCCGTTAATTCAATTATCATATCAAAGATATCCACATTGTTATTGGTTGGATACAGCAGTTCAAACTGTAACAGTTTATGGAGTTTCATTTGAGTACGAGTCAGCATTAAGCAAATTATTATTATCTATTACAACCACAACTTTTCAATTTGTTAAAAACAAAGCTGGTAAATTCTGGTGCTATTAACGACAATGGAATTATTTTATTTATTTAAATATTTATTAAAATTTATATTTTAGACATGGAAAATTACCCGGATATGGTACATTCGTTCTTTGAGCTTTTGACAAAGGTATTATAAAAATCTTTTTTTTTTTTTCTGATATTAAATTTCTTGTGTATTATGATTCACAATTAATAATAAATAAACTTTTTTATTTAGTATCTTACAAAATGCCCTATTGCATTATATACGTTACCATCAGAAATATTTGACAATATTTTAAAATTCTCTGTGGCTGGTTTAGGATTACAAGAAAGACTCGCTTTAAGATCTGCAGTCGCTTTTATGGTAAGCTCTAATTTTCTGTATATATATATATATATATACAAGGGGTCTAATATTTAAAAAAGTATTATAAAAATTATTTACAAATATTTGATTTGGATTTAATTATTAGGGAGAATTTATAGGACAACATTACAAAGATGATAGAATTACAAATATGGTAGAAAATATAATTAGAACTTATGGTTTAGAAATTACGAGAGAATTGTTATTTGTAAGATCAATTATAATTTTTCTAATAAATATATTTGATAATAGTTTTTAAAATAATTTTTAATATTAACTTTTTTATTTCTTAATTATAAAAATTTGTTAGGGAATTGGTGGGAATTTACCAAGATCATTAATTCCACAATTATCAACTGTATTATTTAAAATTACAGGTCGTTATATTGAAAATAGTAGAGAATGGTTGAATATATTGTTATCACAAGTAATTTTCTTATTCATATAATAATTGATTGATACTATAATTAATTGATTAATAACCTGTTTATCATTTCTTGTTTATTTGTTTGTAAAAAGGAAAACTTTCCATCTAAAAATGTTAATCAAGTTACTAAACAAAATTTCGCTAAAGCAATTTTAGGGTATGTGTATTTTACCTTCATTATCATTAATGTTTTGATCCTGATTATCATTTGATTATAGGAAAAAAACTAAATTTATAATTTTCTTCCTTCAAATAAAATCAAAGTACAAGATCTTCTCAAAAATTTAAAGGAATAGTAACCGAATTTTCTATAAAATGTAGAGGTTTGGAAGATTCTGCTTACGGGCTCATATAATTAAACTTAAAATTTTTTTTAAAAAAAAGAACGACTAATTAACAAAAAAAAAGGAATTATTATAATTATCTTTTATTATTATTATTGTAGTCTGATCAAAATATTAATTAGTTTGTGCTTGTTTTCCTTTTCCTTCAAAACTATTACCAATAATTCGTTCATAATGATCAATTAATTTTTTTTAATAATATTGATTATTATTATTATTATTTGCATATTTCTAGACATCTACAAACAATAAAATAATAAGTCAAAATAAATAATATTAAATTAAAAAAAAAGTTCTTGATAACGATGATGTTTGTTGTTTGTTGATAATTAATTCAATTCAATTCATTTATTTATCAAAATCTTTCTTCGGAAGTCGAACAAGTGCTCTTAAAAGAAATCAAAAGGCTAGAGCAAGGGTTAGCTGGACAGGAACATTATGGCTAAATAGGCATGATTGCTTATTTTCCCCAAACCTCTCCAAAACACTCCACCCACCACAATAGAGGGAAAATCAATCAAAACCACAATAAAAATACTAATATCATGTATATTTGTAGTATTCAGGGCAATAAGTCAATAACTTTTCTTTTCAACTCTCCCGTAAAAATGCACCAAAGAGGGTTGGTAAAAACTGCTTATCCACAAGTCCAGTTATTTAGTTTTTTTTTTCATTACTAAATATAACATATCAATCTGTCCACACACACACACACACACACACACTAATCCACCACAAATTTATCCATCATAAATTTTCTCCTCTTTCATATTTATCAAAACTCGCCATGCATTTAACAGTGTATGTGAAATTTACGCGATTAAATGATCAATTAGTCAATAAAATTGATTGCGTGTAAAGTATCTTTCACAAATACACAATCAGATATATAAAATAAATTATTTCACTTTTTTATTATTTACAAAAAAATAAATAAATTCTTTTAGCAAAATAATTTTAAAAATTATTTGCAATCTCCCTCTGTTGACTGTGGCTCAACCAATTTCTTGTGTAAATGTGAAAGATTCTGGTATGAATTCACTCAGGAACTCGCAAGCTGGTGTTGGTTATTCTTAAAAACTAATAATGAATTGCTATCCTCAAGTCGATGGGTGACTCTTTAAAAAATCTAGTTCTTGATTCATGGGTTATAGTTAACTCAGCTAAACCAACATCTAGAGATTTAAATAATCTTCACCTTTTGCCAGATGGAATATAGAAAGAAGATGTAAATTTTTTTATATAAATGGGGGTTCAACTTCATCGCCATCATCTTTTATAGATGTATGCGCAATTTTTTTTTCTTCTGAAAAAATCTCCAGCAATGAAAACACTTAAAATCAGACTTTATGCTGCGTACTGAATGCACAACCAATGTGTAGTTGCAATCAATAGAAAAAATCTACGAAAAAATTATATCATTGGGTCTAGGAAAGTTACATCTGATGACTCTAACATCAAATGGGACCTCATTGTATCAGAGATGCATATTCATTGAGTGGACTTTTAAATCAAACATTTCTGCAAAAAAGAAAAACTTTAAATTAAAATTTAAACCAAAAAAAAAAACAGGATGGGAGAGAAAAAGAGGCGAATTTTCATTCCTCAATAATATTAAATCAAGTGAATCATGAATTTCGTCTTATCATTCACTAATCATCATCGTAGTGAATTTTACTTACGAATCCCTATATATACTACTTGAAATTAAGGCTGATAACTAAGCTCCTAAATTTTCAGCAGTTGAAGATAAAGCTCCGAACGAGCCAGCTCGCATACAGAAAAGTGTTGGCTCTAACTCGGTTCGAGCTCGAAAACTCGAACCAAGCTCGAGCCAGCTCGAAATTTGATACTATTTTTTTATAAAATCACGATTTTGCAAATCACCGAAAATAATCGGTAACTAAAAAATTCAAATGAGAGATTTCATGTTTTAACAATATTTGTACTTTTAATAAAAAACGTTTTTAGGTTCTGACATATATGCATACAGTCAAAAAAACCTTTGTTTTAACAAATTATAATTAAAGCGAATCATAATTAAACTCATTTTTATTCGTTTTATTCATTTGTTCGTTTTGTTCCTTTTGTTCGTTTTTATTCCTTTTGTTCGTTTTGTTCGTTTTTACTCGTTTTACTCGTTTTGTTTGTTTTGTCCATTTTGTCCGTTTGTTCGTTTTGTTCGTTTTTACTCGTTTTATTCGTTTTGTCCGTTTTGTCCGTTTTGTTCGTTTTATTCTTTTGTTCGTTTTTTTTCCTTATGTTCGTTTTGTTCGTTTTTATTTGTTTTTATTCGTTTAATTCGCTTTGTTCCTTTGGTTGGACCGTGGTAAGTGCAATCTTCCATCATCATCTTTACACAATTTTCTATGATTGTTCTCAATGAGTGTTTTACAAAAGAAAAATTTTTTTTATTTAATATTATTTAAAAGGCGCGTGAACATTTACTTACACTTTCTCCACAAAATCGCGAGACATTAAATTTGATCGAAAGTGCATTATTCGTTGTTAATTTAGATGATTATTCGTCCGGTGACAATCTAGATCAATTTCTTGGAAACATATTCCATGGAAATGGCTATAATCGTTGGTTTGACAAGTCAATGTCTATAATAGTGGAAAGTAATGTAGGGGCAGGTATGCACGGTGAGGTATGAATATGCTATCTGACTACCCATTTATTTATTTATATTAACTTAAAAGTTAATTCCTTTCTTTCAATATATTTATAGCATTCTCCATGTGATGCATTAGTAACAGCATTTATCGCTGAATGGACGCTCATAGAACCAACTGATTTCGATGCAAAAACCTTGGGCCGAAAAATTCCATCGCCACGTAGAACCAGATTTGTCACTAATCAACAAACACTTAAATTCATTCAAGATGCAGAAAAACGTATATCACAAGTTATCACTGATTCTGATGTTACTGTATTACACTCTTCAGAATATGGTACACATTTTATAATCACTACTTGTTTTTAATATTATTTTGATTGATTGATATATTATTTTTTTGATTATTATACAAAAAAATTCTTATTCTTTTATAATTATTTTATCCCTACAATTATTAATATAAGCCAAGTGTCCTCCGAATGCATATATTCAAATGGTTATTCAATTAGCATATTACAAACTTCACAGAAAAGTCGTCCCGACTTATGAAACAGGTTCAACTCGACAATTTAGTCATGGCTGTACTGAGACCATAAGAACATTGAGTGCGGAGAGTAAGGCTTTTGTTGAAGAAATGGAAAACAATTCTTTATCAATCATTCACACATACGTTTAAAATAGGGAGTGTATGGATCAAGAGAAATCTTTCAACTATTGAGTTTATAGATTGGTTCAAAAAAAAATTTTTCTAATGCTTTGTCTCGAATGCATAGGGATCAAGATGCTCTAGTCTATTACATGACTGTGCTATTTCTCTTACAGCAATGCCAGTAATATTACAGTATCAAGGCATGAATAAGCGAACTCAATGAGTGCAGTCTGTATTGCTGAAATCTCTCTCTGCCTATTTTTGGAGAAAACCGTCTAATATCAATCTACTCTATATATACCAACCAATTGATCAATCAATTGGCAGCTTCGATTGGTTAGATTAGTTTTTTTAATTGGTTAGTTGCTCTATTTATTTTAATAACACAAGCATACATTTAATACATGTCCAGCAATTATAAATACCCTTTTAACAAAGGCAAAGATACATTGTATTCATTACTGATACATTTCACTATACAAAGTACTTTGGATCTGACATAGTTGATTATTTTCAAAATATTTACAAGTTATTGTACCAATTATTTTTTTTGTTTTGAATTCAGTATAACTGATAATCTTTATTGATACTATGATGCGAGATCATTTGCTAGAAATTGCAAAATCTTAATTTGAAAAAATACTGATCCAAAAAAAATAACTTGTAATAGGTTGTGCTGTTGATGCCTCGTTAATAACATAAATGTTATTATTTTTCCAAAGGGAATCTAGGAAAGCAATAAAGAATATATGTGAATTATCTGTATATTTATGCAAATTCATCCAGGCTATAGTTTTCTGGACATTATAAAAATAAAATTGTGAAGTGAAGAACAAATTGTATTAGTATGCAAATAATATCAATCAAACAATGGGAAATTTTTTCCTCTAATTGTAGGTAATAAGGGTGAAGGAAGGAAGTGGCATTTATTAATGTACAATAACAATTTCTATCAAGAATAGCTTTTAATGCTTTTTTAAAAAACTGAAAATATTTATTTGTTGAGAATAGTATTTCTACAGAACATTGTTCTGTGATGGCTCAATTGTCATATTTAAGCCTTCACTACAATATAATAATAATTAAAGGAAGATCATTTCATTTTTTTAATAATTCGGTAAATGACATGAATGTTGTATCTTGGGAATTTGGAAAAAAGAAACATGTCTTATTGAGCTAACTTTTCTTCAAGCTAAGGTTATTTGCAAGAATCAAAACACCATTCACCCAGAAAGAAAAGGGAGATTATATTTCAAAGAGTGGTCTTTGTGACCTTCAATGCACTACCTGGGGTGACTAGAGCTGCGGGCCCAATTTTAAGTTTAAAGAGCCGTCTTATATTTGACACTTTCCCCACAATGGATTAAAGTCAGTACATTACTAATACTCAGAAAGTTCTCAGGTATATGTTACATGTAAATGCTAATGTTACAAATAATAATCAAAAATTTATAGTTTTATTAAAACTTTTTTTTTATATGTTATTACAATTTAGTTTTAAGAAATAAATAACAAAATGAAAAAGAAGAAAGATAAATATATCAAGTAAATTTTATAATGGATATTAAATTAATCAATCATCCATTGATAATCCATCAATCTTATCAATTATTTCAATATCTTTTCCTTTACTATCATTACTAGAATCTAATGTTTATTAATTGATTAAATTGGAATAAAAAAATATTGTTGGTAGTAATTAATCTCTAATTAATTAATGAAGTTTTTATTCACGTTCAACATTAAGGGAAATCAAGATTATTTAATGAAATACCATTACTTGTATAACTTTTTAAGCCTCTTGATTTAATAATTTCACCATCTAATATTCTACTTGTATGATATGCATCTGGATGTGATTTGTATACTTGTTGTAAATCATTACTAACACTATTATTATCATTGTTATTTTTAAGAATTTCTTCATACTTATCTTTAGCAAAATAATAAAGTTCTCTAATAGTTGGTCTTTTTGATGGATCCACATCAGGCATTCCTGGTAATATTGGTGGTCGTAGACCTCCACATATATCAAAAATTAAACAATGATTATGAGCTCTATTGTCAAATGGTGGATAGCCTGCAAATATTTCCCACATCAGCATCCCAACACTATAAATATCTGTTTCATTTGTGTTTTTTGTATTGATTTTGTCTCCAAATAGTTCAGGTGCAACATATGGTATAATTCCAAAGATTTTATTTGATGATTGTTCATCAACTGGTCCACATAATCCCAAATCTGTAATATAACAAGCACCTCCTTGTAATAATATATTACCACTATGTAAATCACAATGCATTAAATCTTTTTCATGTATTTGATATAATGGATAACATAAATACATAAATATTGCAATTCTATTTTTTAATGTCAAATTTAAATGATTTTTTTGTAAATATTCCCTTAAATTTCCTTCTGGATGATAATTTAAACAATTGCATAATTTCCATTATCTGGGAATTTAGTTATACCATAACAAGGAGCAATCATTTGTGATTTAATTTTAGAATAATTTATTGCCTGTAATTAAATATAAATTGATTAGTATTATATTGTTTATTTTTGTTTTAAGTGATAACTACCAACCTCATCAAAAAATGCTTTTCCTGGATTATTTGAATTATTTAAACTTTTTAATATTATTAGTTGCCTTCCATAATAACTGAATTCCTTTTTATTTTCATCATAATCAATTATATGACCTTTTGTTCATGTAGCAGTATAAATTGAACTAAATCCACCTTCAGTTAACTTTGTACTTTCATAACATTGTTCAAAAGGTATCCATTCTAAAATATAAGCTGGCAAAGATGC
>CAUDNR010000295.1:19528-35233 GCA_958430865.1 Entrophospora sp. SA101
GTATTACCAAGAATTTCAGGGATTAAAATTTAGTAATGTGATTATTAAAATCTTCCATTTGTTATCCTCTTAATATTAAGTGGTATATAGAATTACCTCTATATTAATATAAAAATAGTTAATATGAAGTTAATTTACATTAGGTCTACCATGGAACCCAAGAATTATAGCACCATTAGAATTATTTTAAAAAAGGAACAAGGTGAAAAAATTGCTCCTTATATTTTCAAAATATAATAATTGTCTTTCGATTATCCTAAAATATATGTTGCTAATTAACAACCGTTGTCTCAATGACCAAATATTAACTTTTTTAGATAATTCC
Organism: Entrophospora sp. SA101; assembly: GCA_958430865.1. Lineage (NCBI taxonomy): Eukaryota > Fungi > Glomeromycota > Glomeromycetes > Entrophosporales > Entrophosporaceae > Entrophospora > Entrophospora sp. SA101. The sequence goes on from CAUDNR010000295.1 coordinate 19,854, forward strand.
ACTAAAGACAATTCCTTTTGTCTTCCAAATACTATAATCCAATTACCATGGGAAAATTCATCCCGCACTAAATTTGTTAATTTAGCAAAAAATATTTCTTTCTTTGCCATGTTATTATTAATTTGTAAATAATTAAAAGTTTAATTTCAAGTGGCCATTAAAATTATATTGATTTAGTGTAAAAATAATTATTGATAAATTGATAAATTTTAATGTCTATTTAATAACAAACTTATTTTATGAGATGAAATTTCATTTATGCTAATGATAAGTTAAAATTATATAAATTCTCCTGTTTTTTGATAAAAAAATAAGAAATAAAATTGATTATTGATAATGATCATTCCCTGAATAAATTCTTTTGATACAAATGTTGTATTTATAAGGATAAAAATGTATTCATTTTTGAATGAATATTTTTTTTTAGTAAATTATTTTGATAAATCTTTTTTGGCAAATTATTTTTTTCAAATTTTACATTACCAACAATTAATGGGCCTTTTTAAGTTCCAATTCCCTATCAAATAAGGATTTATAAAGATTATTAACTGACATAAATTTATTAGTAAGGAGAATATTATAAAAATATGGCTTTGTTATATTTATTTACAACAAAATATTCAATTATCATTAAAATTCATCATAAACATTCAATTATTTAAAAAAATCCATACTATAATATATACCACACCAATATTTAAAAAAAATTATGTCGTCAATATTCATTTCTAATTGTCTCATTAAAACGTTGCTGCAACTATCATTAGTATATCTGGCACTGCGATATATAGAACAGAAATAGGCGGCTTTAGGGAATTGTTGTTTAAAGGATTTTTTAATAATAATAAAGAAGATGAAAACATTGTCAATTTTAACAAAAAATCTTTAATCAACTTTAAAAAAAGGAGGTTTTTTGGTCATTTTTTATAGAATTTGTTTAAAAAAGGAAATTTCAAGTGTTACGAAAATGATTGCATATATAGACTATTTAAAGTTAAAGTTAACGTTAACATCAATGTCAACATCAATGTCAATGTCATCATTTACGTTAATGCTAATGTTAACGTTAAGTTAAGTTACGCACTGCCAAAATTTTTTTAAAACAGATGAAGTTCTATTTATAATAAAAGAAAGAAAAGATAAAAAAAAGCTTAAGCTGACTATGAATTACACCCCTTCCATCCCTGATTTATATAATAATAGATAAACTTATGTTTTTAAATAATTAAAGCCACTGTTAAATGTTTCAACATTTAATTAATTTATAAAAATAAATTTTTAAAATAGAATTAAGCTTTAGTTTAAGAACTGCCTTCTAAATTCGAGTAATAAAAACAAATATAAAATGAAGGAATGTTAATTGATCAAATTCATAATATTCTTTTGTAAAAAAAAAGCATATCATCCATTTTTTTATCTCTGTGCTTCATTAAGACCATCTCTTCCACTGACAGTGTAATTAATGGAAACCAAAAGATTGAATCAAATTGCTGACCATTTGGGCCATATATGGGACATGCTGCAACAAAACCAGACAAAGTGAGTCATTTGTGATGTGATCATAATTAATAGTTTTATAATATCCCATTTGTTACCTTAAGTGATATATAGAACTATCCCTATACAAAATTAATAATTACATTCTTGCTTATTCCCTTTTGCTAATTCCAAAACTCTGTCCGTATTCTAGTTTCATACTAACTATTTACTTTTCTGAACAATGAAAGTTTGGAATTTTTCCTTAGTTTTTTCTTTTACTTTGCTTACCAATTGTTTAAGTTTTCTCAATCTATTTTGATTTTGTTTCCCTGGTAAAGCTGGTAATTCTTGGTTTTTATTTCTTCAATAATTTGTTTTTTGTTGTTCATTCAACAAACTCCTTTCTAACATGCTTATTCGATTCAAAAGTTCCTTTTCCCTTGCATCACGCTTTTCAACTACTTCACCCATCTGTCATTTTCTCTCCATTTCATAGCTGTATTTAGTGCTTTTTCAGCTTCTTCTCTCTCCATTCATACTTCATCATCTAGTAATACCTTTCCATCAAGAATTTTAGTTTCAATTGGCTTTAACGTTTAATAAAGTTTTGACTCTTATATTTAGATCTAAAGTTACTCATCAGTTTAATCATCTGAATAATAACAATATAATAATATCAAATTAAAATTTAAAAGATATAATAAATATTAATATGTAAAGCTCTGATTCGATTCAAACCGAAAACTTTCGATTTGATTCGGTTTATAAAATGATTCGATTTCGGTTTTCTCTTAAATTGAATCATTCGGAACTTTATGACATTAAAAATTTTTTAAAAGTTTGATTTGATTCGAGTCGAATCGAATCACTTTAAAATTCAATTCGACTCATTCAGAGTCTTACTTATAATACCAACAAAAAGAAATTATACTTTTATTTATTAATATTGAAGATATTCTTGTTAATTTAGATCCAAATCCAATGTTGTCATCATTTTCAGAAAATATAAAAGATGAATTGAGTCAATCGGCTGAAAGGTGATGATTTAGTTAGCTTTTGTTCTAAAGGAACTATTAAGTCGTTTAAAAAAATGTTAGATTCCTGTTTTGAAGAAAATGAAGATAGTACTTTTATTTTGATATCTTCAATAAAAAATTTTCCTGGAGTCAACTATGAAAGTTGATTCTATCAATAGTGTGAAAAAAATATCAGAATTTTCTGAAGCTTAAACTATTTTTTGCTTATTTTTATTATCATGTAATTAATTATTTTTTAGTTTTTAAAAGCATAATATTGTTATTATTTAACTGGAATTTAATATAATTGATGTAAATTTTGGTTAAGAACACATAACCTCGAATTTCAATCAAAATAATTACAACATAATTAAAATTGTATATATCTGACTATTAATATACTAATATCTATTTCTTGAAATTTTTATCTATCAAGTTCCCGAATTAGTATTATTAAAATGTAATCGTATATTTTGGGAAGGAGGATTTTCGTCTTCGCTCTCAACACAAATCGTACTAATTCCTGCACGGTCTTTTTCTTTGCACGGAGTGAGTGAACACATTGGAAGTCTTTCATAGAGAGAACTATAATTTTCTTCAAACATATTGGTGATGTTTTCTTCATGTAATTTTTTTGACTAGTTCGATTGTATCTAATAAACAGAGCTATGCGGATAAAATCCATTAACAAATAATAATTATATAAATGTTAAAGAGACTGAATCAAATGAAGGTATGATACCTTTAAAGCCCATAATAATTTGATAAAGTTAAAAAAATGTATTCGTTGATTATCCCATTCGATGGGAACAATTACTTTATGAGCTCTTTCAAAGATTAAGACACCAGTTGCAGGATTAGACATTCTCCAAAATTATAAACGATCGTCTATAGATTGTAGAAATAATTAAATATCAAGAAATGACACTAAAGTATTTAATTGAAAGATAATTACCAAATCCATGTAAAAAAGACATTTGGATTTTTGAAAAAGTTTTGTGGGAAGCCTTTTTGTAACAATATGATATGTCTCACAACATATAAAAATTTCCAACCGCGCCTTTAAGATGATCCCAGGTGGATCGTGGTTTATCTATACAACCATAACCGCCACTTATTTCAACATGACCAATTTCAATATAATGATTTTTTAGGCACAATAAGAAAACACCATCTGATTTTTGTTCGTAATAACTTTCTTTTTTCCTTCTACGATATGATTCGATTGATGATAAAGCTATTTCTCCCCTTATATAAAAAGAAAGGTTAGTACTATTAATTAAGATAATGTCTAAAAATAACACTTACGGTTTATATATCAAATCAGCTTGTAGTCCAGATAGAAGTTTCATTAAACACATATCTATTACATACAATCTATATGTGCTTTCGGATATATTTCCACGTTGTATTATAGTTCCGTCAGGGTAGACAAATTCAAATCTATGGATGGTTAAAAAATTGAGAATTAGTTACAGCAAAAATAGTAGTTCAAGTAAGTTTTCTACTTACAAGTATATTAAAATTTCTATCGAAAAGGTTGTAATTGGGTCTTCAAGTCTCTGATTAATACTTTTCAATTTATTTTCCAATTCATTCGTATTATTCTGTGAACAAAAATAATTATATTTAGGAATGTCTCAATTCTAACAACAGCAAAAAAAAACGAAATTCTCAAAGTAATACCAGCTTGACAAGATCCTTTAATATTCCTGGAGACTTATATGGAATCCTTCTCTTACAGATTTGTTGTATTTCATTGTAAACAGTTTTTGTACACCCCGGAGTAATGAAATTTAGTTTAATACCTTCATAATAAATACAAATTACCAAATACAAATAGTTATATCTTTAAATGCCTCTAATCTTTATTCAATTTCTTAATTCAATCAAAGACCATGCCAAGTCTACCAATTCATCTTCATCAAGAACATAGTTGATCTGTTCTTGTACTGGATACCAAATAAATGTATTTTACAAGAACCGAGATAATGAATCCTATCTGCTTATCAAAACATAGTACATGTCCATTTTGGGCTTGATCATAATTATAATGTGCAATAGTCTTATCTTTTGTGATTGGATAATTCAGATCAACAACCTTTCTTTGCTCTCCAGCCAATTTGGTATCTTTGATGTAATTATGCTTTTGATAGATATTCTTTGTGTTTTTTTTTTTTTGGCCTCTTTCTTCCTCCTTGTGAGTTTGGAGTTTTAGTTGATGTCATAATTTACAAAAAACATATCCGAATATTCATCCTGTGAATTAATTAAAAAGTCACTTGACAATATTTGTTTATACTCTTATTTCTCATCCTTTTACACACTTTTATTATGGTGATTACAGTGTCAAAAAGTTCTAAAACAAAGTCGTTGTCAATTGTAATACGATTTAAATATAAAATTTCCTGAAACAAAAATCCCTTGAATTTGACTATTTTTATGATCTGGTTAATAATCATCGAGCCAATAAAAATTGATTTTGTGGATAGATAAAACTAGCCAATGAAAAAATTTAATTGATCAGGGAAGAAATTTTTATTCTGCAAAAAAAAATACACGTATAAAATAATAATAATGGTATGTTTTATAACAATATTTCATACGATAAATAAATCAGTAATAATTATATATATATATAATATTTTAAAGGTGAACTATATACTATTTGAAACAGCTTTTGGATACGCTTTATTTGAAGTATTAGAAACAGAAGAAATTGGTTCTAAACTTGAAGAGGTTCAGAAAGCAACAGAAGATTTGGTAAAATTCGGAAAATTGGTTAAACTCAAATCTTTTTCACCTTTTAGGAATGCTGTTCATGCTTTAGAAAATACTAACGATATATCAGAAGGTAGAAATTATGATGGTGATGTTTTTTTTTTTAAAAAAAAAAAGAGAATAAATCTTATTAATAAATTATTAGGAGTCGTAAATGATTTTCTTAAAGCTTTTTTGGAAATGAACCTTCCAAAACCAAAAAAAGAAAAAAAACATTGTATTAGGTATCATTGACAAAAGTTTGGCGGGATCTATTAAAACTGAATTGGGATATAATTGTGAGACTGGAGAACTTGTTCTTGAATTAATTCGCGGCATTCGTTTACATGCTGATAAATTATTGAGTCAGGTTAAAGGGGGTGAGCTTCACAAAGCACAACTCGGTTTAGGTCATAGCTATTCTAGGGCAAAAGTAAAGTTTAATGTTAATCGTGCTGATAATATGATCATTCAAGCAATATCTTTATTGGATCAATTAGATAAAGATATAAATACATTTGCTATGCGCGTGAGGTAATAAACTTTATACATTTGATATTTCTTTAAAAAGTTGTATATGTATAGTTACAATGTTCGCTGATTTATTTTAAATTAGGGAATGGTATTCATGGCATTTTCCTGAACTTGTAAAAATTGTGAATGATAACTATTTATATGCAAAACTTGCAAAATTTATTCGAAACAAGAGCGATCTTACTGAAGATAGATTGGAAGATCTTTTACCAATTGTTAATGACGAAGACAAAGCAAGACAGATAATTGATGCAGCACATTCATCAATGGGTACAGATATTGCTGAATTAGACATGGTAAATATCTGCCATTTTGCAGATTGTATAATAGATCTTGTTGAATATCGTAAACATTTAAGTGAATATTTATTGGATAGAATGAATAATGTCGCACCAAATCTGTCAGCTTTAATTGGTGAAGTAGTTGGAGCTCGATTGATTTCACACGCTGGAAGTTTAACTAATTTATCAAAATATCCTGCATCGACTGTACAAATTTTAGGTGCTGAAAAGGCTCTATTTAGGTAATTATTTTGAATTGATTCGATTTGACTTGATTATATAATATATTTACTGATGAATATACATCAATACATATAAAATAGAGCTCTTAAAACTAAGGGAAACACCCCAAAATACGGTCTTTTATTTCATTCATCATTTATCGGCAGAGCGGGTGCAAAAAATAAGGGTAGAATATCACGCTTCTTGGCCAATAAATGTTCAATTGCTTCACGAATTGATTGTTTTTCAGGTAATTAATATTGATTTGTTATATTTGTTTAATTGATCTATTTATACATACACACATATATACATACACATGTAACTCTATATTTAAATTTAAATATGGCAGAAAAAACTACTGCAACGTTTGGCGAAGCATTAAAAAATCAAGTTGAAGAAAGATTAAAGTTTTATGAAGATAAACAACAACAATAAATGATGAGGACCATCATAATTATTCTAGAACTCATGTGTTATGGTGTAATTGAGCGTAGAGCTAAAGCTCCGAACGATTTTGAGTTAATCTGCAAAATAAAAATAAAATAATAATACTATACTTTTTGATTTTTGGTTTTGAAGTTTAAACAACGTCGCGTTCGAGCTGTAGCTATTATCCAAAAAAGCTTGTGTATTAATTAAAAGTTGCTATTTAAATATGAAGTTTGAAAAGTATTGAACACAAATTATCAAAATGATCATTTTTCTTTATTTCATCATCTCACTCTTTAAGCAGTATCTATGTGTTGCGTTGACTTTTTTATTAATGAAAAAGTTTACTTTAGCACCCGTGGATTTTGGAAATTACAGTTTGCTCTATCTATTACTATACAGATTAGGAAAAATTTCCCGTTGTAGAGAGTCCATATAACATATAAATTGGGCCTAAATTCTCGGTCCATTATTATTATAGAGCAAGATTCGTTGTAGAAAGATCCTTTTCTTTAAAAATAAGAATATATGACAAGAAATAAGAAAAACAAAATAATTTTATTGGAAGCATGTATTTTCAGCTGCTTGTTTTTGTAGTGTTGACTAAATTTTGATTTGTTTGGAAAAGGAACTGTATTAAGGATTTTGGCATATCATTGGGTTAGTAGAGGCATTTTTTAGTTTTCAACATGAATTTGCTGATCAGGTGATTAGACTTACCGACAGGACACTTTACCGACAAGCATTGTGTTAACAATTTGCCAAGGACTGTGTGAAGACCTGGATAACTAGCTAAAAGTTTGGCTTTTTACAGGCAAGTTAAATCAACCGTTAATTAACTAATAACACAACTTATTATCCTTACTTTGCATCAAAAACCAGTTCATAAAAATACAATATAGATACATGTGTAATATATATTTTTTTTGTCTAACGAAATTGATAAAATTGCATATTCATGTTTTTTTTATTAAATTTATTTATCACAAAATTTTTTTAAAAAAAATAACATAAAAAAATTTTAAAATGAAATATTATGGGCAATGCCCGAAGAAACTCTATAGTTAATCTAATGTTACGGTCATTTAATGCTGTTTTAATCCGTATTTCACGATTGCGATCTTGTGGTTTCTGTGAAGGTCGTGGTGTTCCTCGCAAGACCATTTGTCAAGTCCGACTTTACTTTGATTGTCGATAAAGTGTCCTGTCGATAAAGTGTCTTGTCGGTAAAGTGTCTGGGTCCGAAATATTATATAAACTATTAGATGAGATAATACTCATATTAGAAACCTCTATGTCGTTTTGATCATTCAAAAAATTATCAGTTTGTCCATTAAAAATCATTTTCGTTGTCATTAAAGTACTCACCATAATAATTATTGCTACCTAGTTTACTATACAACTTTTACTAAGAATATTATTATTACCACTGTTATTATTATTATTCCCTAATTATATTTTTTTTACAAAAAAGAAAACCAGCCAGCTGACATCACTAAATAGGATTTAAGGTATGAAAATCAAATTCCGTATTATTTATACACAGACGCTGTCCTCTACACTCTCTTTTACTTTCTCATTTTTATCAAAAAAAAAAAATATTTTGTCCAGCCGTTTTCAATCTTGATTGGGGACTATGGGTACAAAAAATCAAATTTTTTACCCATACCAGCATTTCAAACCATCGCCTGCCATACACTACTCTATAACCTCGTTCTCTTAATAGATTTTCAACATGATAATTGGTATTTCTTGGAACCTATCCAATCATAAAGATAATAAGTATCTCTTATATTCCACGTTAGGTATTATAGGTCTAGGCACAAATTTATTGTGCTCTGAAATCGTCTTAGCGATACACAATGCGTATTGCTGTGGAGTCTCGGGATTCTTTATCTTGTGAGGAGTTATACCTAAAAATTTTTTTCATCGGAGTATTACCCTTCCTTACTACTTCCCAAATTCTTTTCGATTCTGCTTCTTATAATTTATCCAAGCTTGTTGTATAATTCTTATATGGCCAAAATCGGTTTTATGTCTAGAACATTCACAATCCCAATGTTTCTGCATCAGGTCGCTAGATTCGAGAATTTCTACATATCTGCTTCTAAAGTGGTTAAATATTCTCCTAGGTTTTGCATTAACATTAACACAATCAGTTTCCAACATCTGAAGTAGATTGCAGTTCCATTCTTAAATGGTTCGGGTCTATGATAATTATAATCTTCTAACATACCTTTGAGATAAGAAGCAAATATACAGAAGTGATGGTATACATTAAATCTTTCCTGAGATATATTAAATCTTGAAGACCGGTTCTAAGTCGCACCGCCCATTGAATAAGGTTTCCATTCTGTCGAACGATAGACAAGTAGTCATATAATCAAAGAGTTGCCTTAAGTGGTTACTTCTAGAACCATGATAATTCAAGATATGTGAGATAACATATTTCATGTCACATTCTGATCTAATATTAAAGGATTCAGAAACGTTCTTTCTTTTTTGTCGATGATAGTATGAATGGTAAAATCTGACATATTTAACAATTATAATAAGTTTAACGATTTTTATACGACCTAGGGTTGCCTTCTGAAACTCATGAGTTTAGAATTAAACCCATTCTAAACTGGTTTAGAAAATGAGCCTTAATTTCTAAACTGTTCGAAACTCCTAAACTGTCTAAAAATCCCAAATCAAACAAATATTCTTAATCTTTATTTTTTATTTTTGCTTATTATTATTATTACTCATTATTAATAAAGTTTTTAAAAAATAATAATTTTTTACATAATTTGGTGGAGGTGAAATTCTAGGAATTGCATCAAAATCAAATACTTCTGGATACCACAAGTCACAAAAGCCTTTAAAATTGAATGATCAATAAATTCCAGCACATTTTTTAATAATATCTCATCTTTATCCCAAAAATTAGCAAGTGATTGTGCATTTGCTTTATATGCTGCATTTACCAAAGATTCACTACTTACACCATCTCTTTCTGCAACAATATACATATATCTTTTTTGATATATTCACATTCATGTGCTAAATGGACTTGCAGTTTATTAATAACTCCATTACTCCATTTACAATTACATGTTTTGCATTTGGCTCCAAAATGTCCTGGATGTTTTGAAGGATAACATTCAAAATATTGCCAAACTGCATTTTTGAACTATTTATATCTACATTAATATTGTGATTAAAAAAAATTTATATATATTTTTAAGAAAGAGAAAAATTATATTAGAACAAATAAATAAATTATTATATTTTTGTTGATTTAAACTAAACCAATGATTGAATTAATTGATTGATTAATTGTCAGAACAATAATGTCAAATAAAATAAACTTTTGATAAAAACGTTCACTTGAAGAGAAAATGATTTTGATTATCATGGTATTAATTTTATGGATAGAAAATCGGAAAAATTCATTGATTCACGGAAAATATCTGAAGTTTTGAAAATAGATTAGGGTTTCTAAACTAGATTAGAAAAGAGGTTAAAGTTTAGAAAGGAAACTCTAGATGTAAGAGACAAGTTAGTGTAGAACAAAGAAAAAAAACAAACCTTAAACTTGAATATTAAATAGAAATTTTGGCCGCAAAATTTCACAAGAATATACAACCTTTGAAAAGATATTGACATCTCATACACAAATGCTTCATTGTCTGATAAAAAAGTTGAGAATTTTTAATAAACTTCTTATACATATCATATTAATATATTATATTTTAACGGATAGGTTGGACAATTAGGAAATTTTTTCCAAAAATCCACTATGTCGAGAAGGTTTTTATTATGGAACCGTTCTTGAACTTTTATTCGTAAAACCGAGATTTTTTAATTAGTACTAGTACCACTAAATCGAGATTATTTCTGATTGTCGTACGCCACCAGATAATCCTTTTTTTTTTTTTTGGTAAAAACATGTACGCGTATGATGATTATTTATTTTCTTTAGAATGTTGGGTTAAAACAATTAACGAAATTGATGAAAGGAAAAAACATTTACACAACAAGAGGTATTTAGTTTATTTGTGATAATATGTAATTATAATTATTTTTTTTGAATTAAAATAAAGATGACAATAATAATATATAACAATAATGATAATGATAGCAGTAGATATATGATAATTATGGAAGTAATAATAACACCAATAATAACAGAGCTAGAAATGATAATAATAATAATAACAGTAGTAGTAGATATGGTAACTACGAAAGTAATAATAATGGAACTAGAAACAATGACAATAAAGATAATAATAAGTAGTAGCAGATATGGTAACTACGGAAGTAATAATAATAGAACTAGAAACAATGATAATAATAATGATGATATAACGATAGTAATAATATATATGGTAATTATGGAAGTAATAATAACACCAGTAAAGCTATATAAGAATAATGATTATGATGATGATGATGATAATATCAGCAATAATATATCAGTAATGATAATGACAGTAGTAGTATTGTAGTAGATATGGAGGCAATATAACTAGAATAATAATAATAACAATAATAATAGTCATGCTAGTAGCTACAATAATAGCAACAATAACATTCACGGGCTCAAAAGAAGGACAAATCGGGAAGGTTATGTGAAATTCGTGAATTATTGAAAGTTGATGAAAAAATATATGATTTTTACTTGATAATCTTTTATACTCTATATGAATTTATTTATAATTATTTACATACTTTATTAAAGGATTATTCCTTAGAAATAAATATTATATAATTTTCTATATGGATAACCCTTTTTCTTTTTACTACAAAAATAATGCTTGATAAATTTCCATATGGCAGGATTAGCACTCAATGTTTTATGTATGATGCTACATTAACTTAAATTCACCAATGACCGCAATACCAAGAAGCATTTGCATATAATGCAAATTATCAGCATAACAGGATCTGGACAACAACCACATAATTTTTTCATCGCAAGCAGATAGTGCCAAATAAAGTGGTATGCCTTAAAACGAGGTTATGAAAATGCATTGTGTATCCTCAATAAAGACCAAGGACCAAATGTTTTACGTCCTCCCAATAGATATAATCATAACGAATTCTGGCTACAAACTGGTAATTTTTTATTATTTCCATGATTGTTTAATTTAAAACAACATATTTATTATTCTTGGATATGTTCTAAATGGCATATATATAGAAGATAAAATGTAGATTGTCATCGTCATCCAAGTAGAGATAAAAGAAGAATGCATAGATATTGATCTTGCTCACTATCAAGAGATCGTAGATCTCGTTCTCATTCTCGTTCTTGAGATCGTCGAAGTCATCAAAGAAATAATCACCAACATTAATTATTTTAACTGGCTTAAATAAATAGTTTTAAAATTTATCTTTATATTTTACATATATATCTGTTTTTTTTAATTATATTAATGTCGATTGATCTTTACGTAATTCTGTTACACGATCAAATTCTCTGACAGACCAATCCATTTCTAGTTAGCTAGCCAATTTCATTATTACTGACTGACCTGAGTTTTGGGTGTCACCAGAGATGATTATTTTTTGGCTGCCTTGATGAAATATCAGCTGTTATCACAAGCGATAAGTGATGCATTCCATGTATCTAGGGCATTTATATTGATTGAATAGTCTAATAGTGCATAAGCTGGTGTACCAAGTTTTCCTTTCCCTACCCCTTCAATGAGAAATGCAGTTCCATTATCAGCCGCCAACTGAAATAGTCGCGTAAAGAAATTCCGATGGCGGAGAATTTCCCTGAAAATAATGAAATGATTTCAACCCTACGGGTTGATTTGTAAGTGCATAATCACAAGTACTATAACGTCCTCTAAAAAAGTAAAATGGATACCAACAAGTGGTGTCACACGTTTCTTTATTTGCATACTAATATTACTTTCCTTTTAGCCATAGCATAAAAAAATATAACTTGGCTGATGACTTTATTGAATTATATCAAGCCTTGCGCAAAATTTATGTTAGGCTTTATGATATTAAATAGTGTTGGTCGTCAAAACCATTTGAAGAGGCAACAAAAAAAATTCGAGTGATAGACGTGTGACTAGGGTTGCGCTGGTTCAGATTCGTTTTTTTTTTTTTCAGGAAACCGAAAGACCGATTCCAAAACCATCGTTTAAAAGTATTTAATGTTATAGGAACATTAAATTTATTTATTTATTATACATTTTATTTGGTATCCATGACTTTATGTATTTATTTAACTCGCACTTTATTTAAATTATTAACAGAAGAGAGATTTAATCGTGTTCGGATAGAATTAATTTGAAGGGTCATTCGCATCATTCTTAAAAGCTTTCGATTAAAATCGAAATCCAAAATCGAAATGGAAATTCGAATTTTATTGAATGAATGTACGAGCTTTTATTTAAAATGGCATTTAGATTAACGATTTCTCTTCTTGGAATCATCTCATTTATTTATTTACACGATGTCATACACATTTAATTTGTATCGATCGAACATCGTCGTCTCTAATGAAACATTATGTATATATAAACAACTCGAATTGACAATAACTGTCCTTGAATAAAGAGCAAGATTCGACGTGAGAAATAATCAAATCATATCCTATTCAGTTGGATCATCATAATCTATTATTTTTATCTTCATCAAATTAAATTCGCCCTAAAAATTAATCGGTGACATGATTAAAAAAATGAAATCATTCGTTACACAAAGGCCAGGTTCCAGACTCTTTCAAAGACTTATAGAATTAATTCTTTCTACATATTATATTATGAAAAAAAATTTTTTTTTGATCAGAAGTTTCCGCCAGAAATCAATTTTAAATATTTATTTATTGAACAGCTGAACTATGATACTCATAACCATATTTGGTCCCTATTATGTATTATACCAATGCATGATATAATACTGTATAATACCATATTAATATTAATATTAAATGTTAGTATTAATATAATGCGGTATCTTGGTGCATACTAATAAAATTGGTAAAATTAAAATATTTTTATCCTCAATATTGATCAAGTTATGTAGGCATATGGGATTGTGAAAAAGAGAACAAGGATTAAAATTTTTATCTTTTGCAAGTAAGTTTCATGTGAAACATTAAGAAGTATTTAAACACCTTAAATTCCTTTGAATAATACTCAATAATAAATTGCAATAAAACCATTACATAATAAAAATCATATAATAAAACTATCGATAATCAGAAAATCACCCTTGTTTAATTAATTACCTATTAAACCATTGTTTCAAGACTGCGTTATAATTATCACGCTAAAGTCACGATATCCGACAATATTACATTCATCAAAATAAAATGGGAAAACCCAAAAGTGAAGTTTGGAGACATTATACTATATACGGCACCGAGACAAATGCTCCGACAGTAAAATGCAATTATTGTGATAAAACATACAAACAAGGAGTTGCAACAAGGATGCAAGCACATTTGAACGACGAATGCAACAATGCCCCAGAAAATTCAAAAGTGAAAAATAAAAAACCTTTGGCTCGTTCTTTTGAAAATACAGATATATCATTATCTTCCAATACTTCTAAAAAAAATAAAAATTCAATTACACTTGACGATTCCTTGGATACAATGTCAGGCGAAGAACAAAAAAAATTAGAAATAATGCTGGCTAAAGCATTATACTCGAGTAATATTTCAGCCGACTTTATAGAAAATCCTTATGTGGTGGAACTTTTTAAGAAATTAAAACCATCATTTAAATTACCCAATAAAAAATCACTTTCTGATGAATTGTTAGATAACATTTATTATGAATCTAAACATAATATAGAAGAAGTTATTTCAAATGCACAAAATTTAACTTTGGTTTATTGTTCTGTCACATTCTGATCTAATATTAAAGGATTCAGAAACGTTCTTTCTTTTTTGTCGATGATAGTATGAATGGTAAAATCTGACATATTTAACAATTATAATAAGTTTAACGATTTTTATACGACCTAGGGTTGCCTTCTGAAACTCATGAGTTTAGAATTAAACCCATTCTAAACTGGTTTAGAAAATGAGCCTTAATTTCTAAACTGTTCGAAACTCCTAAACTGTCTAAAAATCCCAAATCAAACAAATATTCTTAATCTTTATTTTTTATTTTTGCTTATTATTATTATTACTCATTATTAATAAAGTTTTTAAAAAATAATAATTTTTTACATAATTTGGTGGAGGTGAAATTCTAGGAATTGCATCAAAATCAAATACTTCTGGAACCTGGCCTTTGTGTAACGAATGATTTCATTTTTTTAATCATGTCACCGATTAATTTTTAGGGCGAATTTAATTTGATGAAGATAAAAATAATAGATTATGATGATCCAACTGAATAGGATATGATTTGATTATTTCTCACGTCGAATCTTGCTCTTTATTCAAGGACAGTTATTGTCAATTCGAGTTGTTTATATATACATAATGTTTCATTAGAGACGACGATGTTCGATCGATACAAATTAAATGTGTATGACATCGTGTAAATAAATAAATGAGATGATTCCAAGAAGAGAAATCGTTAATCTAAATGCCATTTTAAATAAAAGCTCGTACATTCATTCAATAAAATTCGAATTTCCATTTCGATTTTGGATTTCGATTTTAATCGAAAGCTTTTAAGAATGATGCGAA
>CAUDNR010000297.1:7215-28126 GCA_958430865.1 Entrophospora sp. SA101
TCACATTAAAGCTTGGGTCCTAATCTATGTCATAACAGAGCTATTTTTTTAAAAATAATATACAGAAATGAACTTCTATTCTTTTAAAAATCACATGCAAAATTGGTGGTTTAAGAGGTCCCGCACCATAGTATTTCACATCTTGCAAGTAAACTTGTAAAACTAGTGAAGTATTCAAATATTTAAAGAAATTTTAAATAATGAATATATATAATAATAACAATAATATTATGCCGTCAACCCTATTTATTACAATTACTATAATTAAAGGTTGTAACAGATCGTAATACTACTTCATTATCATAAAAACCCTGATTATCATATTATACTTCTATTATCCTGTGGTGCATTATTATTAGTAGTATTATTAGTATAGTAGTATTAAATACCTTCAATCATATACAGTATGTAGTTAATTCCACAATATAGTCAAACCTTGCCGCAGCAGATGAACAGTACACAAACAAATTTTATTTAAAATCCATTGTGGCGAAATTACTAAATACTAATACTAATCTTGCCACAACAAAATTTTATATGTTTTTACATGTGATATGCAAAGAAATTTTTTTTAAAAATCCGTTATGATAAGAGCTTGATTATTATTATAGTTTGCTGTGTCAAGGTTTGACGAATTTAACATATATATATATTCCATTTTATCAACCAATAGAAATTATCAAAAATCACAATGATTTGTTGAAATTATTGAATGATACATCAGATCATGATATGGTAATACATATAGGTGGAGGAGGAGGCTATTTTTTTAACAACAACAACAACAACAACAACAACGATAATAGTGGTAATGGTGAGGAAGACATAGCAGTGACAACAACTAATATTGTAAAAACTTTTCAAGTTCATTCCAACATTTTACGTGTAAGGTCCACATATTTTGCTAATTATTTGAAAAAAGAATGGATAAAAAGAGAAAATGGAATTATCCAATTCAGAAAACCAAATATTTCTCCATTTGTTTTTGAAATTATTTTAAAGTTTGTATATTTATTTTTTATAAAGTTATTTCGTTTTTCTTCTGTAAGTCTCAACCAATGTATATATATATAATATACATGCTTTTATTAATAGGTTTATTTATGGAGGAAAAATCATGTTTGACGAAGAAGAGAAAGAACCTTTGGTAATATTTGAATGCTTGATGGCAGCTGATGAATTATTATTGGACGAGTTTATTGATTACACACAAACATTATTACTAAATAAACATATCCAATGGCTTAAAGACAACCTTCCCATAATCTTCCGTATTACTTTTAACACAAATGCATTAAAGAAATTACAAGATTTCTGTTTAGATCGTATTCGCAAATATCCTAATCTGTTATTTGACTCAGATGAATTTTTATTATTGCCAGAAGATTGCTTGGAACAATTATTAAAGGATGATGAATTAGAAATGGAAGAAATGGTGATTTGGGAAAAATTGGTACAATGGGGTATCAATAGAATTATTACGACTACTGGTACTAATAATAGTGATAGTGGTGATAGTGCTGATAATTGTTACTATGGATTCACTAGTAATAATAATAATAATAATACTTACAATAATGATAATGATAATAATGATGATGAAAATGATATTAATAATAATAACAGTATTACTACAATCATTACTACTACCACCAATAACTTATCAAAAGATATAAGTAAATGGAGTTCAGAAAATTTTAAAAGATTTGGGTTAATAATCCAAAAATGTGCTAAACATGTTAGATTTTATCATATGAATTCTAATTACTTTCTAACAAGAGTTAAGCCTTTCAAAAAATCATTGGGTGAATTCTATGACACAATGGAGAAATTTCATTTGCCCATCACCTCCAATAATGCAGTCACCAATAGTTCTCCTTTAACAACAAAGGAATTCACATCATCATTGACAATTTATCGACCAAAAAATCTTACAATTTTGCCATATCGTGGAGCAATAATTTCAACAATTATGAGTGTACACCATGCAATAACTATAGCCTCATGGATAGATAAAATGGATTTAACAAGTAATAATAATGGTGGTGTAGATAATCATAACACTAATAATATTGCTACCACTAGTAGTGCTACCACCACCACCACTAATAATAATGTTGATTATTCATATCCAATTAATCAGATACCATATGAATTTAAATTATTGATAAGAGGTAGTAGAGATGGGTTTTCATCATCAACATTTCATAAACATTGTGATAATGTTGTTGGGACAATAACACTTGTAAAATTACAAGATTCTGAATATTTTGTTGGAGGTTATAATCCAAATATATGGACATCTCATTTATGGCCAAGGTTCAATTATAATACCGATTCTTTTATCTTTAGTTTCATACAAAGTGGTGGTGGGCTAAGTAAAAATTTCCTTGATGACAGTAATGGCAATGGAATTTTCAGTAATGGCAATGAAAATGATAATAACAATTGGAATAATAATGGTGGTAAAATAGCAAGAATAGTTGAGTCAGATCACAAGTATGCTTTAAATTATTGGAGATCAATTGGACCTTCATTTGGTAAATTCGATTTACTAATGGAAAACAATATTATCAAATTTAAACATAGAAGCTATCATCCAAACATTATGCCAATTGATAATGGGTATGCTAGAATTGAAGATTATGAAGTGTTTCAAGTGGTTAGGAAAGCTACTGTCTTGTCTCCCTCATCTTCAACCATTATTAATGCTAATTCTACATCTACTGATAGTAATAATAGTATCATTAGCATTAATAATAATAATAATAATAATAATAATAATAATAATAATAATAATAATAATAATAATAATGATAATGATAATAATAATAATAATAATAATAATGGATTTGGTAGTAATAGTGTTAGTAATTTTATTTATAATATTTATCTTGGTAGTGATATTATTCTTAATAACATGTTGTTAGACACTGAAGGTTATTGATTGACTGTGATTGATTGATTGATTGGAGAGATAAAATATATAGAGATAGAAAACTTATTATTATTTACTATAGACATTATATAGATTATTTGTTTATACTAGAGATAATATTTATTTATTTAATTAAATTTTAATCTAAAATTTATATAATTTTATAATTTAAAATCCCACATGTTTGTTTAATAAATCACCTATTTTATCATTATTTCTGTAAAGGTTCATGTCTTTCCAATTATTCATTTTCATTCTCCCAACATTCTTTACCAATAATTGATAATCTTTAATACTATTCCCATTGTCTTTAATAAAATCACTACTAATAAATCTAAAATTTATATATTTGGTAATAAAATATTTATATTGTATATACTTTGTTGAAATTAAATTTGAATACATTGTTTTTGCCAATTAGTAATTAACTAGTACTAGGTATTATTACATTACAAAACTTATAAAAACAACTTTATGATCTTTAGCTTCTTCCTCTTGGCAAGCATTATAGTGTAAATCATCTTTAAAATGCTGACAAGTATCACACAAGTCAGTCCTTGGACTCATAATTTGAATTTCTGGTGTCAATTGATGTCATAATTTTCTAAAGGCATCATATTTTAAGGATTTCAAATTACTATTTTCTTCCAGACCAGCTAGAAAGTCTTGTGCACTGATTTATAGCTCATTTCAGCTGATAAGAATACAATTGATTTATTCTATTATTACTTCTTCCTGGACTTGGTAATCCATGGACTTCTGCATAATTTTCCAGAAAATTCTTTACTACTTCTGCAACATGTTTATCAATCAGCATTTTAGTTTTCCATTGAGGCATCCTTTTTTTAATATTACCATGAATTCTTGGTAAAAGACCATTGTTTATCAAATGATTTCTAATGTTTTCAAAATAAGTCCTAGCATATTAAGATAAGTTTCTTGACAAAGGAGTGTATTGTGATCCCAATGGTAGAAAGTTCTTTTATTAGATCTGGTTTTCTTTTCCCTATTACTATTAACATAATGGCAACAAAAATTTTTAAAATCCGTTGAAACGCGAATTTAATTATAATCCGTTGAAACAAGGGTTATATTGTACCGACCAGTTACACATTAAAAATACTCGTGTTTAACGTCGAGACACAATAAGATATAAGGACCAAAAACCAAATTGGCTGATATGAATCTTTAAGTTTTTATACCTTCAATTGGAAAATCTTCCTAGGTGAAGTGATTTCACCTTATTTCCCAGAATAGTTTAAAGAAGAATCTTGAATTAAAGGGAATACGTCCATACTTAAAGTTCCTTGATATATCTCTCAAATATCTTTTGGGCCTAATGAATTTTTAATTTGATAAATTTTGAGAAGCAAAAATACATTACATTATATAAAGATTTTAATTCAGCTATTTATTTACACAATTAAAATAATAAAATCATTCAATGCATTTTATAATTTTTGTAACTTTTGGTAATTTGTATACTTCAAAATAATCAAATAAATCCAAATCTGTAGATTCCTCTAAACTCAATAACAACCAAAATCTCTTCATTGATAAAAGTATTTTTTTTATTGGAATCAATATTGAATTCTTGGTAAAAGACCATTGTTTATCAAATGATTTCTAATGTTTTCAAAATAAGTCCTAGCATATTAAGATAAGTTTCTTGACAAAGGAATGTATTGTGATCCCAATGGTAGAAAGTTCTTTTATTAGATCTGGTTTTCTTTTCCCTATTACTATTAACATAATGGCAACAAAAATTTTTAAAATCCGTTGAAACGCGAATTTAATTATAATCCGTTGAAACAAGGGTTATATTGTACCGACCAGTTACACATTAAAAATACTCGTGTTTAACGTCGAGACACAATAAGATATAAGGACCAAAAACCAAATTGGCTGATATGAATCTTTAAGTTTTTATACCTTCAATTGGAAAATCTTCCTAGGTGAAGTGATTTCACCTTATTTCCCAGAATAGTTTAAAGAAGAATCTTGAATTAAAGGGAATACGTCCATACTTAAAGTTCCTTGATATATCTCTCAAATATCTTTTGGGCCTAATGAATTTTTAATTTGATAAATTTTGAGAAGCAAAAATACATTACATTATATAAAGATTTTAATTCAGCTATTTATTTACACAATTAAAATAATAAAATCATTCAATGCATTTTATAATTTTTGTAACTTTTGGTAATTTGTATACTTCAAAATAATCAAATAAATCCAAATCTGTAGATTCCTCTAAACTCAATAACAACCAAAATCTCTTCATTGATAAAAGTATTTTTTTTATTGGAATCAATATTTTTTTGTATAAATTCTAAGCAACATTTTAAAACTGGTAAGTTGCCAAATATAATAACTTTCTTAAATTCTAATAAAGCAACAATAATAATGAAACTTACAATACGACTGGTTTCACCCTCTGCAATAATTCTTCGAAATTCTTGAGCATCCATTTCAAAAAGTGATTCAAGGATCTAAAAAATATTATAGTTGATTAATTATAGATAAAAATCTTTTTTTTAAAAAAAAAAGGCATCATTAAATCATACATTTTCTGATATTATTACATCTTGACTTGCGGTATCATCTTTAATAATAATCCACATTAATAGACCAATATCAAAATTTGCGCTAAATGCTTTTATTTCGTCTATATTAACCTAAAGAAATAATAAATGTTAAATTAATTAGAGTAATTATTTGCATTTGCAAACCCAATTTGTCAACAATATTAAAGTTTTAATTACATTAACTATTATTGGCGTCAATGGTCTATTTTTTAATATTTCAGGTAATTCACAAAGTTTTCTTTCGATTGGTTCGTAATCCATTTGAATTGGATTATCAGGCCCAGAAGTAAAAGATTTAAGCATTTTTTGATTGTATGAATCGTCGATTGATAATTTCCTTTCCCCTGGTTCACTTTTAAGACATTCGTCTAATCAATCAATCAAATTATTAATGTTAATATACACATACATCATAATCATCCAATATCAATATTTCAAATCCTTTTCTAATCTTATAATATAATCGAACATTACCATTTTTTGTGTCATTAATATTACTTTCATGAAATCCAAAATCTTCGTTAAAATGATTTTCTTTTGATAAGTCTTTAGTTTGCTGATTTTGTTTGTTCTCATTTGCTAAATGTAAGTTCTCGGTCTTTTCTGCAAGTTTTAATATCGAAAACCTGCGACATTCTAATTCATCATCATCAAGATCAAAATCATCAATTATATGTTCATTACCAATGTTTTCCCAATAAAAATTGTCCGTCGGTTCTGCTTCATTTGTTTGATGATTTTCTAGTATATTACAATCAGGATTATTATTAGACCAAAATTCAGGCTCGTTTGTTTGGCCATTTTTGATCGAATCATTGTCATTGAAGTCTTGTTCCTCTAGCTTTAATGGTGGTGGCGTTGAATCATTATTATTAATATAATCATTTTTAGACCAAATTTCAGGTTCATTGGATTGCCAATATTCACTCATATTATTGTCATTGAAGTCTTGTCCCTCTGACTTTAATGGTAGTGACGTTGAATCATTATTATTAGTATAATCTAGATGATTATTTTTAGACCAAACTTGAGGTTCATTGGATTGCCGATATTCACTCATATTATTGTCATTAAAGTCTTGCTCTTCTAGTTTTATTGGTAGTGGCGTTGGATCGTTATTATTGTCATTAAAGTCTTGCTCTTCTAGTTTTATTGGTAGTGGTGTTGGATCGTTATTATTAATATAATCTGGATGATTATTTTTAGACCAAGCCTCGGGTTTATTGTGTTGCCAATATTCATTCGTATTATTGTCATTAAAGTCTTGCTCTTCTAGTTTTATTGGTAGTGGCGTTGGATCGTTATTATTAATATAATCTGGATGATTATTTTTAGACCAAGCCTCAGGTTCATTGTGTTGCCAATATTCATTCGTATTATTGTCATCAAGGTCTTTGTCTTCTGGTTTCATTGACATTTTTGTTGAGGAAACGTAGTTGTGATTGTTATCGTAATCATCAAGACTATTATTCATAGGCAAAAATTCAGGATCATGTTTTTGATCGTTGAAATCTTGATCTTTTGGTTCTAGTAACATTGGTGTCGAAGAAACATAATCGATTTGATCAATATTATAATCAGGTTTTGATTTTTGATTTTTTTGAAAAGTTTCTATTGGTTCATTGACATTAAGATCTTGGATTTCTGATTGTGATATTGAGTTACGATGGTCAGAACAATTAATCCTTGAAGTTCCTCCTGTTTTCTTTTCATCTAGTTGTCTTTTTAATTTTTCAAGTAATACATTTAAATATTTGTATTGATCTATAGTTTCAAATCCACCTAAAACATTTATATTATCTGGTTTAAGACACAAGAAACCTCTTAATATCTGTGTTTTATTTACAGATATCTTATTATTTGTAACAAGATAACAATGAATATAATTAAAAAATATAACAAATAAATTTGTTCAAAAATATTCGCACACATGTATATTAATGTACCTTTGTTCCAATTGGTGTAGATAAATTTAAATCTTTTATAGGACTGCATTCTATTGCATCGAAAATTTGATTTCCATCAGTCAAAGTTAACTTGAGAATAGAACGTGGAAGCTGTACATCTTGAACATTATTCTTAAATTGTTTACTAACATCTTTGTATTTATGGCCTTGTTTTAACGAACCGGATAAATAACTATTTAACATATCATATAATTTTTGTGTTGAAACTCCAATTTCTACAATGTCGATTATTTGTAAAATTGCTGGTTTGCCTTCATCGAGCATTGTAAGATGTGTGTCAACAATATTTTGTGGTATAGTGGAGTGAATGGAATCCTTTAGATTTGATTTCAAGAATTTTTTATAAATTTTAGTATATAATTCACTATAAGTATCATTGCTGGATTCATTGGAACAAATTTTTTGAATAGAACCAGAGAGCCACTTTTCTTTGACATGGATTTTTGTATTCTCAAATCTACGCTTACAAAAGGATATAAAAGGATCGTTCATATTTTTCATTAAAAGGAGAAAAAATTACAATTTATTAATATTAATATTAACGCGCCTCACAGATCGCAGATTACCTTTATTGTGAAGTTCGTGAAACATCTATTCTTTTTTTTTTTTTTGGTATATAGAAAATTTTTTAGAAATGTTAAATGCACTCAATATTACCTCAGCCTGTGATTTTCATATTCATTTACGACAAGATGCCTTAATGAAATTGGTCGTTCCTCTTGTGGCTGAAGGAGGTGTTTCATTGTGTTATGTTATGGTGATGTACTTTTAATAACATTTAAAAAAAATCATAACATGTTAATAAACTTTTCTTGTTTAATAATAGCCAAATTTAAAACCACCAATTACCTCAACAGAACAAGCTTTAACATATAAAGGCAAACTTCAAGAGTTGGCACCTAATATCACATTTCTTATGAGTCTATACCTTTGTCCGGAATTGACACCTGAAGAAATAAGAAAAGCTAAAGCACATGGAATTGTTGGCATGCATTTATTTATCATCACTTTTTAAAACATCGTTTTATTGATATTGGCTGAATAATTTAATGTTTAATTGTAATCTTAGGTGTTAAATCGTATCCTAGAGGTGTTACAACTAATTCAGATTCAGGAATTGAATCATATACGAATTATTATCAAGTATTCAAAGCTATGGAAGAAGAAGGAATGATCTTAAATCTTCATGGTGAACTCCCTAGTGACCCAGATCAGGTTTGAATATTTCATGCTTTAAGTTCAAATAAAAAAAAAATTACAAACAACAACAACGACGACGACGACGACAACAATAAAAAGAAATCTAAACAATATTTATGACTAGGATGTATGCGTTTTAAATGCAGAAGAAAAGTTTTTGGTTCACTTACAAAAATTACATCAAGATTTTCCAAACCTAAAAATTGTCTTGGAACATGCAACAACTAAAGCTGCGGTTGACGTCGTAAGATAAATATACTATGATATTTTTAATTAATTAAACAGAAAATCACTGAAAAAGAACTGGTTAATTTAACTAATCATTAGGTTAAATCTCTTGGAGATACTGTTGGCTGCACAATTACTATCCATCATCTTCAATTAGTAGCGGATGATTGGGCAGGAAAATGCCATAATTTTTGTAAACCAGTTGCAAAATATCCTCATGATCGCCAAGCATTACGTGATGTGATTCTTGAAGGTAAGAATGTTGAAATTTTTTAAAAAAATATCATTACAAACATTTTAAAAAATAACTTTCTCACACAGGTCATCCAAGATTTTTCTTGGGAACAGATTCAGCGCCACATCCAGCTCATTTGAAAGAATGTGCTCAATCATGTGCAGGTGTATTTACAACACCTTTGGCTTTAGCTTATCTTGCAACAATATTAGATTCATTTGGTGCAATTCCAAGATTAAATGATTTTGCATGTGAAAATGGCAAGAAATTTTATGGTATCGAACATAACGATAAACTTTTGAAAACTAAATTAATCAAGGCATCCGTAAAAGTTCCAGAAAAATATTCATATCTAGATCAAAACTTGAATGAACAATTTGTTGTTCCTTTTATGGCGGGCGAAACTTTAACTTGGAAATTTGCAAATTGATATATTAATATTTATTAATAATTCAATGGCTTTGTCAGACCTATTATATCTTTGTTATTGAATTTTAGTTAGATTTTTTGAGCACTCTTTCCAAATTTGGGTCTTGAACTTGTATGACGTTTTTTATAAATAGTAATTGATAACACAAAAAAATTTTATTATCTTGGTGGTATTGTCTTTTTTATTCCTTATATTACCTTTTTTTTAAAAATAAAAAAAACTTATCAATTAAAAAAATCAAGTTCAAGAACCTATTTGAAAAAAAAAGTAATAATGTCTCAAGGATACCCACCACCACCAAACCCTCAACAGTATGGTGGATACATACCAAGACCTCTTCAAGAACCTCCACTTTATCCTCCAAGTATACCAACTTCAAATTTTTCTGACCCTGCCACACTACCCTTATTAGTTCAATCAAATGCCAGCAATACTAATTTTGAGGAAGAAAAAACTCCACTTCATTATGGTGAAGCTCCTGTAAGACAACCACGTCGTTTTAAAACTACTAAAAGAGTTGATTTATTTCGAGGAAAAGTGGTTCTTGATTGTCCAGTTCCAACGAAACTTTTATCCGAGGTTCAAAGAAAAAATGATGGAGAATTTTCATTAATGAGATATACACCTTGTACTTGTGATCCCAACGATTTTCAAAATGAAGGTTATACACTTCGTCAACAACTTTATGACCCACCAAGACAAACAGAGTTATTTATTGTACTCACTATGTATAATGTATGTAAAAATTAATTTTTTTATAGTCACACATATTTTTTAACATAAGTTTTGTCGTTGATTAATTGATTCAATTAATTCAATAATGTATATATATTTTTTTATATTTTTTTTAATAGGAAGATGAAGTACTTTTTGCACGTACATTCCATGGAGTTGAAAAAAATATAAATCATTTATGTACTCGTGGACGCTCTCGTACATGGGGAAAAGACGGATGGAAAAAAGTTGTTGTTTGTATTGTGTCTGATGGTCGTACTAAGATAAATCATCGAACTTTATCTTATTTGGCGGCATTAGGTGTTTATCAGGAGGGAGTGGCTAAGAACCAGATCAATGGCAAAGAAGTAACTGCTCATCTTTATGAGTATACCACACAACTTTCTATTGGATCTGATATGAAATTTAAGAAGAGAGATGAGAGCTCAGTTCCTATTCAAGTCCTTTTTTGCTTGAAGGAAAAAAATGCAAAAAAAATCAATTCTCATCGCTGGTTTTTCAATGCATTCGGTAGAATATTAGATCCACAAGTATGTGTTTTAATTGATGTTGGTACAAAACCTGGTAGCACGTCTATTTATCATTTGTGGAAAGCTTTCGACATCAATCCTAATCTTGGTGGTGCATGTGGCGAAATTAAGGC
Organism: Entrophospora sp. SA101; assembly: GCA_958430865.1. Lineage (NCBI taxonomy): Eukaryota > Fungi > Glomeromycota > Glomeromycetes > Entrophosporales > Entrophosporaceae > Entrophospora > Entrophospora sp. SA101. The sequence continues at coordinate 18,180 of CAUDNR010000297.1, forward strand.
TATGACAGGCAATGCAGGAGTTAACTTATTAAATCCATTGGTTGCATCACAAAATTTTGAATACAAGATGTCAAATATTTTGGATAAACCACTTGAGTCAGTATTTGGTTATATTACTGTATTACCTGGTGCATTTTCTGCATATCGCTACCGTGCTCTTCAGAATGATAAAAATCAAGTAGGTCCTTTGAAATCATATTTTTTGGGCGAATCTCAACATGGGGGTGATGCAGATATCTTTACGGCCAATATGTATCTTGCTGAAGATCGTATTTTGTGTTTTGAATTAGTTGCAAAAAGAGATGATGCCTGGTTATTGCAATATATAAAGTCAGCTTATGCTGAAACAGATGTACCTGATACAGTAGCTGAATTGATTTCTCAAAGACGCCGTTGGTTGAATGGTTCTTTCTTTGCTGGAGTGTATGCTATATGTCATACTTTTGCAATATGGAGAAGTGGTCACTCTAAATTTAGAAAAATATTGTTGCATATTGAAATGTTTTATCAAGCATATAATTTAATGTTCTCTTGGTTGGGATTGGTAAAAAATTATACATCTTATTTATACTATATATATATTTATATATTTATTATTAAATTATTATTTTGATTATTATTTTGATTATAATTTTGTAGGGTAATTTTTATTTAACCTTTTACATTTTGGGTAATTCCCTTACGGATGATGAAGTTATTGAAGGTTTATGGTCTAAAACTGCTGGCGACATTATATTTAATATATTACGATACGTATATTTAACGCTTCTTATAATACAATTTATATTAGCTATGGGTAATAGACCTCAAGGGTATATATCACAATAATTATTTCTTATTAATAAATATTTAATTAATTTTTAATTCATCTTAACTAATCTTTTATTATTCTTTTTAAAAAAAAAAGATCTAAATGGGCTTATATTGCATCGATATCATTTTTTTCCGGACTTATGGTTTATATGTTATTTGCAGCGGGATGGTTAACATATAAAGGGGTTGCAGCGCAAATACAAAAATTAAATAATGATGTAGCAGATCCAGGTGCTAATGTTTCAACAGCTGGTGCTATTCTTGGAAATTCAACATTTAAAAATATTATTCTTTCAGTTATTTCTACTTATGGATTATATTTCACTGCCAGTTTCTTGTTTTTTGAACCTTGGCATATGTTTAATAGTTTGATTCAATATTTATTATTGGTTCCATTCTATATCAACATTTTGAATGTTTATGCTTTTTGTAATGTACATGATGTTAGGTAAGGTTCCTTAACCATCTATATAACTCCTTCATATAATACTTTATAATAGTGATAATATTAAATATTATTACTATTTTATTTTTTAGTTGGGGAACTAAAGGAGATAATGCAGTGGTAAAACATGATTTAGGTTCTGTAACAACAACTCCAGATAATAATACAGTCGAGGTTGAAGTCCCTGTTGAAGCAAAAGACATAAATTCATTATATCAAGAAGCGGTTGAAGAATTACAACGTCATCATGAAGAACCGGTTAAAAAACGGTCAGCTTCAGACAAGCAAGATGATTATTATAAATCTTTCCGTACACGCGTTGTATTGCTTTGGATCCTATCCAACGGTGCTATGGTTGCAATTATTACAAATGCTAGTAGCACTTTAAATTCAATTTCTACTTCAACAGACAGAGCAAACAGTTATATGGCATTTGTGCTTTGGTCAGTTGCTGGATTGGCAGCTTTTAGATTTATGGGAAGTTGTACATATTTGCTCTTTAGACTATTCACTGGTTAAAATTTTTGTGGGTAATTTCCGTTGGTGTGATTTAATAAATATTTATATTTTTGATTATTCAAATTCATTTATTTATTTATTAGAATGTGTATATATAGTTTTATTTATTTATTTAATAATGAATATTTTCTTCTTGTAACATTGGTAAAAAATAAAATAATTATATTTCTAAATAAATGAATAAAGATTTAATAGAAAACAGAGAAAATGATTACCAACTTTTTACAAAAATTTGTTATTTACTATCTAAAATATGTTTTGTTGGTGAGTATTTAATTTTCAGATGACGATAGTGATGATGGTGCTGGTGTTGAACATTTGAAACAGTTTGATCGACTTTGGAAATTATAAAAATCGCATTTTGGACATAACCAATCTCCCTCTGCTACATCACGTTTGACAGGTCTATTTCCACATTGACGACAATCACTTCGATAAGAAAAGTTTTGATATTTACAAACATCACAAACCCAATCACCTGGGCGTTTCTCAGGATAACGCGGAGTTCCTCTATCATCATAACTATCACCAAATCTGTTCCTTCTAATCATTTTATTCTTTGGTTTTTTTGATCAAAGTATTAGTAAATGGATGGACGAATGAATGACATATAATAAAATCAATTTAATAAAACCCATAAAATTTTCTCTCTTTTACATACCATTATAACCATTGAAATAATTTTATTATGATGATTATTATTGTTCATAATTAAAGAAGGAATATTAGATGATTTGGTTATGTAATTAGAAGAAAAATTACGAGCTATCAAAGCTCTCTGATCAAAAATTCTTCTTTGAATATTTCTAAACATTTTTTTTTTCAAATTTGATAATCGAAAAAAATTTGATCATTATATTTAATATCGTGCACATTATTTTTAAAGTATTACCTCGTGACCTTTGTTTACATACATTGGTTTGTGCGTGCGTATTTAGAAACTACATTTTTCATTTTTTCATTTTGATAAATTCGAGTTTTGTTAGCCAAAGTTATTATTAATTAGTCTTCTTTTTTTTTCTTCAAAGTCCCCAATCACCATTATCATTAATTATTATCAATTCAAAAAATTCAAGCAATTTTTTTTATTTAAAATTATCACTACACATTACCTACTCATTATTTGATATAACATATATTTATATACTGCTATTTATTCTGATTTAAAAATAAAAAGGTTGTAATTTAAAAATGACTACTGTAAATAGATCCCATCAACAAAGCGTAGGAAACTATATAGTTGGCAACGAAATTGGGAGAGGATCTTTTGCAACAGTTTATAAGGGGTATCATAAGGTAGGAAAACAAGAATTGTTAATTTAAAATTTATTCTCTTAATTTACTTCTAAAAAACACTTCACAAAAACAAATTATATATAAATATATTTCTATTCATATAATATACTTTAGTAAATTACTTTTTCTTTTATTTATATATAAATATATATCTTTATAAAGTTTCACGTGTCACCTTAGTTACAAATTTTTCCTTTTATTTACATTTTTTTTAATATACACAGAAAACGAAAGAAAATGTAGCAATTAAATCTGTATCAAGATCAAAATTGACAAAAAAATTACTTGAAAACTTAGAATCAGAAATAAAAATTCTCAAACGAATTCAACATGATCACATAGTTCAATTAGTTGATTGTGAAGTAAGTCATTTAATTTTTTTATATAAATAAAAGTTATAAATATATATATATCTCAAGTTATTTATTTTCATAAATTAGAAATCTGAGAGTCACATACATTTAATTATGGAATATTGTACTATGGGTGATTTATCGCAATATATAAAGCAAAGAGGAGCAAATAACCACTCATCATCAAAGGGTCCATCTGTTGGGCTAAGTGAATACGTTGTCCGTCATTTTTTAAAACAATTAGGTACAAAGAGAATATAAATTAATAATTAATTAATTCTCTTTTAAGTTAAAAAAATGTATAATTTAATGTTGTAAAAAAAAACTTTAATCATTTTTTAAAAACAAAGTATTATAATTTTCTTTTAGCGAATGCATTGGAATTCTTACGATCACAAAATTTAATACATCGTGATATAAAACCTCAGGTATGTATATATATAATTATTATTTAATAATATAAGTTTAGACTTATTAAAATGAATTTCTTTTTTCTTTTTGCTTTGAGTAGAATCTTTTATTGGTAGAACCTAAACAGAAAAATTACGGATCTGTGGTCGGGTCACCGGATTTACCAATTTTAAAGATAGCAGATTTTGGATTTGCGCGTTCATTGCCGTCTTCATCTTTAGCAGAGACATTATGTGGCTCACCACTTTATATGGCACCAGAAATATTAAGATATGAAAAATATGACGCAAAAGCAGATTTGTGGAGTGTAGGAGCTGTAATTTATGAAATAAGTGTTGGCAAACCGCCGTTTAGAGCTCAAAATCATGTTGAGTTATTGAAAAGAATCGAAAAAGGTGGCGATAAAATAAAGTTTCCTAGTAAAAATCCTGGAGTGGCGATCCATTCAGCAAATACTCACGATGACAATTTGCCTGCCACCTCACCTACTAATTCGACTTCTCTAATTAGTGAAGAACTTAAAGATTTAATAAGACATTTGTTGAAACGTAATCCTGTAGAACGTATTTCTTTTGAAGAATTTTTTATGCACCCTTGTGTTGTAGGTGATTTAATACCTCAACCATTGACAAATTCATTTGATCCAAAAGAGAAACCAGGCGATAATTTGAAACCTAATAGGATCACAAATACGCCATCAACAAACAATTACTACGCATCAAACCAATCACAAAAGAACTCGTTTAAAGATAACAGTAATAATGCTAAATATCAACAAATTTTACAAAGGTAAAAATAAAAATTTTCAAGTTGTTATAATTAATTTCTAAATCATTATCATTATCATCATTAATTAAACTTCCATATATTGTTTTTTTAATATAAAAAGGTCTCCTAAATCCCCAAACATAGATAAAATGTTTGAACGATCAAAGGACAACAACAACAATAATAATGAATTTCTTCAAGTCAACAACGAAGTTCAGCCTTCCTATGATAATCGATCTCCATCACCTTCATTATTAGTGCAAACACCTTACCCACAGGATGAACTTGTAAAAAGGCAAAACACTGATGCTGAAAACTTTGAACATTCAAATAGATCAAATAGTGCCGAAGATGATGTTCAATTTGCGAGGGAATATGTTTTGATTGAGAAACGTGCAGTCGAGGTTAATAAATTGGCTGATGGTATGCTTGTAACTAAATAGTAATTAATATAGTGATAGTATTACATTAATATTATAATATGTTTGTTTAAGCTAATGAAAAAAAAAATTTTTATTTTTTAGATCTTGCTGTAATACCCAAATCGAATGGAAGTTCACAGCGACCTTTTCATAAAGGTACAGCCTTTGCGTTTTCAGATGCCTTGCCCTCAAAACCCCTTGATTTTCCATATAAGACTTCACCAAATCAAAATTCTTTCTTTTATTCGACAACACCACCTTTTGCTATACCACAATCCAGTCAAGACAAAAGTAGCCCTGTTGGAAGTATAGGTAGTAGTGCATCTTCGGCTCTTGCTAGAGCTTTAAATGTTGCATCAGTTCGTTTATTTGGTACTGGTAATTCACCGCCATCTTGGAGTGATAAATATTCAAAACAAAAAGGCAATTCTGCTTTACTTACAAATGACGTTATACTTGATCCCGAGGAAGTAAGGAAAAATAAATAAAACTATTAATTATTATTATGCTTCTTAAATGATAACCTATCTTCATCAATTATCTTTAATTATTTTTTATTAGGAAGCAGTAATTAAAGCAATAGAGGAGTATGCTCAAAAGGCACATTTTGTTCATCAATTTGCTGATTCAAAAATTAATCAACTCTTACCACCACCACCTACTAGCAGCAATGAATTAGCATATAATTCACCACCCACGCCTCAAGCTGCTATTACTTTGGCTGAAGAAGCATTTGTTCTATATGTTAAAGCACTTTCAATATTACAAGCAGCAATTGTTTGTGCAAAAGATTATTTATCAAAATCAAATGAAAAAGAAGATTTATTTAAAAAAAATGCACATCCTAAATTAAATACCGGTATTATTATTATCTTTTTAATGTTTATTTATAAATATTTAATAATTAGATTTCAAAAATAATTTTATGAATATATATATATGTAATTATAATTTTAGCTGTGCAATGGGTTCGTGCAAGATTCAATGAATGTTTGGAAAAGGCTGAGTATGCAGAATCTAGATTCCTCGCAAATGGAGAAATGACGACCGAGGTTGTTGTAGAGAAGTTGCTTTATGATAAAGCATTAGAAATGGTAAATCAAGATTTAAAATTAATATTTTTATTACTATTATTGTTATAGATTATTATAAAAAAAATACTAAATGATTTTTTTGAATAGAGTCGTCATGCAGCTGTCAATGAATTGATTAATGAAGATTTGTTAGGATGTGAAAAGGCATACAAAACATCTATTCATATGTTAAATGCTATATTAGAAGGTTCCCCTGATGAAGTAGGAATGGGAGACGATGATAAAAAAGTGATAAATAAATGTAAATTTTTTTTCCCTTTTTTTTTTTTAATTTTGATTTTTCAAATTAAATTAATTTCATCTTAAAATATTAAAAAAATCAATAGTTATTAAATCAATCAATAAAAGACTTAACTCTTTACAAAAAAAATTGGCTCAATCAGATAACAATCTATCGTTGGCAGCATAATGGATGTACTTTTTTTATAACAAATATATATATATATTATTTATATATTTTAACCTATTTTCTTTAGTTTTCAACTTTAAGATCAATTTAGATATTTACAGAATGACTTTTTATAATATGGCAGTGTGGAAGGAAATTGAGTGCGAGATTTGTGTTACATTAAAGGTAGCCAATAATTTATAATTTATTAAGTTTTGTGCAGAAAATTCCATGCAACAAAGTTATTTTTATATCTACTATATTATTAATAAAGATTTTTTTAGTGATTAATATAATGTGCGCGTTTATTATGTAACACAAACTCGCACTCAATTTCCTATATACTTACACTGTAATCGATCGATCGATTGTTACAATGCGACGATCCTATGTAACTTATAATTTTAAAATGAATTCATATATGTAAAGCTACGTTTTAAATAGACAAAAAAATTACATACAATAAAATAAATCGTGTAATTATGTGTAAAATAGAAAAAAAAATTTCTACTTTTGGAATAATTTTCCTGGACTTTTTTACTAAGAAATTGAAATAGTAACTTTCACTTATCAAAGAAATATTTTTTCCTGTTATGATTATCAATCAAATCAAACATATAATATTGTTTAAACTTATTTCATCTCATTGCAGTTGTAAAGTTAGGTGTTTATTTCAGGGTTGTGCAATTTTCGCTGTACGACTGACTTCGTACCATTGAGTTCGTTGGGGTCGTACACCTGTACGAGGAAATTTTACATAGTATCAGGAACGATGATTTTTTGCAGTGACAAAATATTACTTTGTAAAATCCTATAATAATATTATTATTAAGCCGATAATCCTATTACTATAATTAATGGATTACCAGATGTTGTAACTGGGGTCGTAATATTATTTCATTATCAGAAAAAACCTGATTATTATGTTATATATACTTATTTAAATCCCTTGTTACTATGTAGTAGTATTATATACGTTATTATTATTGTCATTGTGCAATTTCGCTGTACGAACGTACGATGATTTTCTGTGGTGATAAATATTATTTTGTAAAGTCCTATAATAATAACAATAATATTATGCCATCAGCCCTATTTATTACGATTACTATAATTAAAGGTCGTAACAGATCGTAATACTACTTCGTTATCAGAAAAATCCTGATTATCATATTATACTTCTATTATCCTGTGGCATTATTATTATTATTAGTATTAGTATAGTAGTATTAAATATCTTCAACCATATACTGTACAGTATGTAGTTAATTCTACAATATAGTCAAACCTTGCTACAGCGGATGAAACAAATTTTATTTAAAATCCGTTGTGGCAAGATTACTAAATACTAATACTAATCTTGCCACAACAAAATTTTATATGTTTTTACATGTGATATGCAAAGAAATTTTTTTTAAAAATCCGTTATGATAAGAGCTTGATTATTATTATAGTTTGCTGTGTCAAGGTTTGACGAATTTAACATATATATATATTCCATTTTATCAACCAATAGAAATTATCAAAAATCACATGATATGTTTGTACAATGTAAAAAATTTAAGCTCATATGTACATGTACGAATCCCAACCCTGTATATATATGATACCATCACGTGACACAATATAGCTGGCTATAATGAACAAAAATTCTCATGATGCAGGGTTCGTATAGACAGAGTCAACTATATCTTTGACTCTGCTGGGGAATATGCAACTGCAAGGTTATATTTAATAATTATTTTTTTTTTTTTATTTTTTTTTTTTAATCTTTAATATGTGTAAACAAGTTTGGAAGAAAAAAAATGAAAGTGATGCTGCAGAAGCAGTTAAAAGGTAAATATTGTTATTATTTATCATTTTAAAAAGGTGGTGGTGGTTCTAGTCGCTATTACAAAAAAATAGAAGTGGGGATTATTGGTCTGTTCAACTGAAACCTTGATCTTTTTTTTATTTGCCTCTTAAACCAGTAGAAACTGATGATAATGTGGTCACAGTTGCATCTACATCAACTGAAGAAAGTGGGACCATGACTAATATTTCAAAGAAAATAAGGATTGGAGTCTCTCCAAATATATAGATCATATGAAATCTCAAATAATGAAGAGAAGCAACAAATACATGTGAAATATGCCAATATGTTAAGCCAGGGTTGGCAAATTGACTGGTCCATTGCCATTAATAAAATACTTAATATGGTTAAAGTGTTACACTAATGGACCCACTGTGTTAAGCCATATGATGAAATTTGGCAATGATGCAGAGAAAAAAAATGCTAAAAATCATTCAAGTATATTTGAAGTAAGTCATTTGTTTTTAAAAGATTGGTTTTGGTCTTTATGATAAAATATTATTTTGAATGAGATTTAAGAGTACTCATAATAACTTATTAGTAATAATTAAATGTACTAATAAATATATTCATTAAGGGCGCTGACATATATTAGCTAATATTTTAGGGGGTGGGGGATAACAGAAAATCTTAGGTCACACATAATCTCATAAATAACGTGATCATAATGGCTTCAGTGAAAGATAGGGATGGGCGCTTGGTTCAGTTCAGCTCAGCTCTAGGGTTGTGTTGGTCCAGTCTGGTCTTGGTCCCAAAAGACCAGTCTTTTTTTGAAAGACCGAAGGACCAGTCTTTAGATGCGGTCTTTGGGACTGGTTAAAGATTGGTCTTTGGGATTGTTTAAAGGAGTTTGATGTGAATCACATATTGCAAAGTAGCTTTTTGGTTGATCTTGATTATCTTACATTTTATGACCAGGTTCAAATTAACTTTTTACACTCATCAATTATTTTATTTTACAAATTTATCCTGCTTACTACCTAGAAATCTTTGGCAACAAATAACAATGAATTTCACAAAAAAACTCCCAAACTGTACTCTTTTGAATATTATTTGTATGTGGTGATGATGTTGTTGTGGATGATGATGATGATGTTAAATTACTAGATATATTAGAAACTGAATCTTCAACATAAATGGTTTCATTTTCATTAAGAAACTTTTCTTCCCCTTCGAAATTGTGATTTAATTCCTCCAAGGACATCATAGAAAGCCAATCTTCAGCTAAGTCTTTGTTTTGTTTTGTTGTTATTATTGCTACTGCTCCTATTTCTGCTATTCTTTCTATTACTATTTCTGTTTTAATTACCAATAATAATAATATTATTAATACCTACTATTGTTATAGCATTAAGTTATATTAAATAAACTATTGGTTTTTATTATACATACATAAGCAACCCAGTTAAACCAAAGGCAATTGTGCAGGAACTTTTCTTCAGATTAATGGGGTTTTTTTATAATCCGAAGTTATTATTAGAGTCATAAATTAATTCGGATAAATGGGGCAATAAATCTAAAAATTTAGGATTTAGAATTTCCTTTATCCATTTTCTGGCAGTGAATTGATTTGGATTCAATGATAA
>CAUDNR010000298.1:7098-18797 GCA_958430865.1 Entrophospora sp. SA101
AAAATTGAATATTTTTTGATTTCCCAAAATTAGGTATTTCATACACTGCTATATATCTATCTTTGTCACCAGATGGCTACATGAAAGTAAAATAATTAGAAATTCCTTTAATGGTACCAACTGTCACTTTTTTACTATGATCTGGGATTATTAGTTGAGTTAGACATTTTAAGATCACAATTTATTAATAGTATTATTTAAGATTTTTTTTTTTTAAATATAATTTTATGAAAGGCTTTTTGAAGTAAATCAAATATTTTATCTATTTATATAAAAATCCAAACAAAGTTCAAAACTTGTATCAATGTTTAAACTTGTGTCAAAATTAAACTTGTGTCAAAGTGTCAAAATTCAAAACTTGCATAAGTTCAAAATTTGTATAAAAATTCGACTTATATCAAAGTTAAAATTTGTTAGTTCAAAACATGTATAAAGATTTAAAACTTGCATCAAATTTTAAATATTTGAAACTTGCAATGGTTTTTCTTTTATTCTAAAAATTTGGTGTAATGAACACCTGTAGATTTTTTTTTTTCAAAATTAATATTAAATTTCCCTCATTTTTTAATAGTAAATTGATTGACAATTCTCTCATTTATTCGCAGATCGTCAATTAAATTTTTATCCATATATAGGTCTTAAATGAGTAAGAATTTGATGGTGATATTCATTGTTAATTGAAACTTTTCTATAAGAATATTATTGATGAAAACCAGAGATATTTATATTTAATTAACATAAGAAAAAGATCAAAAATTTGCCATGTCACAATCTCCTTCCAAAAGCGCAAGTCGTGCGGCATTCGTGCGGCTTTTTGCTGATTGTCTCTTTCGCGCAATCAACATTTTCACCATATTTGCAAAAATTGTGTCGTACGGCAAATGTTTTGTTTCTTATAACTACTCATAGTAATCGTGCATGCAATGCTTTTGCAAGGCGAGGAGAGGCATGATCAAATGAGCCAGCAAAATTCTATGTTTCTCAACCCAATTTTTTGGAAGGAATATTTTGTTTTCACTGGGTGGTAAAATTTCAAAAAAAAAATTTTTTATTTTTCTGAAATCGATCTACGCGATTCAATGTAAATACGTGATAAACGTTTATCATACAATAATAATAAATATCTTTTTCCAATCGAAGAGAACTGTTTGGTAAGAATAACAATAAATTTTGTTTATTTTACATTTTAAGAAGAGTCATGTAATTTTTTCGACAATTGAATTAATTATTGTTTTTTGCTATCGTGTATATGCCATTAAGAATGCTTCTTTTTGTTGGTGGCGAAGCATCTTTCTCTTCGTTTAATATTTAATTAGGGTGATGAAGACCATAATACCGTTGATTTGTTTATTTACTTTATAAGAAAAGCATCATTTTCTATTATTATTCGAATTGATTATTGTTTAACTAACTAAAAATGCTAAAAAATGTCTTTTTAGATCATACCATAAATTTGTTTCCTTTTTATAAAAGCATTGTTATTGTGCATTTAACTAATTATTTGACAATTGAATTGATTATTCGTTAATTTTTAAAGAAAAGCATTATGCACTAAAAATGCTAAAAACAAAGTATTGTGCATCGAATTAATTGAGAATTGAATTGATTATTTCGTATGCTTTTAATTGAGAAAAACCATTATTGTTTAATTGATTGCTTGACAATTAAATTGGCTATTTGTTTATTATTAAAAATAAAAAATATTTTAAAAGACCTAGTAGGTTTCTTGCAAATACAAAAAAGTCTTGGGGTTTTTTTTAACAACAAACGACCAATTTTTGTTTTTTAATTGTGGCAACAGAGCATCTTCTTTGCAATTTTCCAAAGTACTTGGCAATAAAATCATTTACCTCATTAAGAAATTCATCAGAAATATGTGAATTATGTAGTTTTTTAATGCCACAATCCTATCTTCACTAGTTCTTTCATTATTATAATTTATACTTTTATAACCATTTAACCAAGTAGCTTTGAATATAGTTGCAAAATTACCTTCAGTCATCTTTTCAATATTTGTTAAATCATTATAATGAATCAATTGAAGATAGTCACTATAATGATACTTAGTTGCTTTAAGTTTTGTGCTTTAATCAGCTCATCTAATGTTTCATTACCACTAGTCCCATTCTTCAGTTAATAGCTTTGGATCACATGATTGACACCATTGCAAGTTGGACATTTCCCAAAATATTCATCTCTTATATCAGAATATTCATCATTATTGTCATGATGATTGTTTTCATCCAAAGTGGTTTCAAAAAAAAAAATTTCTCTTTTTTTTTTCAGCCACAAATATGTATCACACAAGATATATTTTAGACACCGTGTAATCCCTGTCCCCTGTCCTTTTCAATATTTACCCACAAAATCTGCAAAAGGACAGGGGAAAACCATGGGACCATAGTGGCATGAAAGTGGGACAAGACACACTGTTCCCCGACCTTTTCAAGTTTTCCAAGTAAAAAATTGAAAAAGGACAGGAGACAGGTTTGCTATGCCGCACCTGCCCCTCAGTTTTTTTCACATAATTTCTTGAATAGAACTGGAAATCACAATAAAGATGATCAATCCGTAATTTTTGTACCAATAATATTGTTAGATATGAGATCAGTTGATTGATGATAACAAAAAGAAATTGATTTCCAGGTTGAAAATTGTTAATATTTCCTTTATTGAAAAGTTATTCCAAAAGAGTATGAATTCAAGTTGCTTATGTACATTTCAATTAATTATAAAATATATAATAAATAACAGGACATATTCACTCTGCAATGCTATCATCAATAATTGTTTCCAACAAGAGATTGTGATTAAGGATACTGGCTGCAACTTTTGATGATGGTTGCTACCATATTTGCGTCATATATATAAAAATGATTGCAACTGTCTTTACGACCATTTTGTTTCCTTTTTTGGATTGCGACATGGAACACTAATTGTGATCAAAAATTTAATTAATTATCTATATTAAGTAATAAATCATGCATAATAATAAAATTTCTAACCTAATTTGTTATAAAAAATGTGACTCAATTTTTAGTATATAAACAAGGTGAGAAAATTGCACCTTACATTTTCAAAATTTCAGGATTCTTCCATCCCTATATGTGATTTTTCATTATAGAGAGTGTTTACTAAGATTATAGAGAGATTTTACTTAGTATTCATTATAGAGAGCGAACTGTATATTAATTTATTGTATTGTGAACTGTGAAGTTTGGGGTGTATCACAGATATTTAAAAATAGTTAAAATAATAATACAAAATCTGTATACTGCAACTTCTGGTGGGATTGTTACCAATACACTTTATTTTCTTTAAACAAAGTCACTAACACTAGCCTCATTGGACTCTAACCAACCAAAATATAATATTCATCACACTGTCCAACCAAAATACTCAAGTATACTTATAAATTCCTCGAAGTAGTCTTTCAACTTCCTTTAAAACCAGCATCTATATATTATTCTCTCAAAGAATATCCACTAGTGTTCAAGATAATAGTTATTCCTAGGAGCGTCCCTCATCAGATCAACAATAATTAATAGAAGATAGTGAAGAGTTTTGGTTTATAAAACGATTAGTGTTTCAATAAGTAAGAAGATACCCATGGGGGTTATATTGCCAAAATAGTAGTAGCTTTATTATTTTGATTATAATATTGTTATTACAAGCATTAGAAGTTATTATTTTCAAAGGAGTATGTGTGAGAACATGATGAGAAGAGGACTTCAACTTCCTCTCTCTTAAATACTTTTTAATATTAAAGTGATACAAATTCGTAAGCAGCTTTGCTTACATGGCTCTTCGCCAAGAACGAATTTTAATTCTAAGAATGAATTGAATTCGTTACTTCCCTATTCTAACTATTTATATATATATATAATGATAAATATGGATAAATTGAACATGTTACTTCCTGAAGTAAATTTAAATAATAAATAATTGGAAAAATGTTTGTAGTAAAAAAAATAATAAATATTTTGCTAATATATACTAAATATAGAAATTTAATTAAAATTGATTAAAATAGAAGTGATTTATGAATTATTGCCATATATAGAAGGGAAGTGGTTTTTATCGCCAGTCCACAGTATGTATGTATATTTTAAACACCCATACAATAACTAGTACATAACATATCTTGGATCTGTCACAATTATACATGCAGAACAAATTGATTTGCTGATGTCAAAAGTCAAAATTATCCCAATTTTGAAGGTCGAAAGTCAAAATTAATTATGGCATTTACTATTAAAAACATAAATGTAACATCCCTTTACGACATGTGTAACCACCTTTACAACAGTGTCAAAATACTTTGGGCTGCATGTATAGTCACAATATTCACTTTTTTATTCATTGTTAATTATTCTGATAAATAGTAAATAATTTGCAAGAATTTAAATATTTTAGGTACAAATAAAATAACAACTTTTGCACTAAACAACATTATAAAAAACATTATAAATTTCAAGTGTTTGTTATTATAAAAATGCGTAAAACTATCCACAAAGGAAGGATCAACATCCTAATATTTTTTTAAAAATATATTTGTCATGTTCCATCCTAATTGGTTTTCCACAGTCTACCTCATGATGCCAAGGAACGGAGTTGTTTATAAAATAAGGATAAAAAACTTTTCCATTTAACCCACTCCAAACGAAGTCTACAATTCTCATTTGCCTCATATCAATTGAAACCAAGATACTTGATGCTTGTAGGTTACCATGTACAAAGTCTCTATCATGCAAGATTTTAATAGTCTCTTCTGCTTTCTTGAACAATACTTTTTGATCTAGCTTAAGATCATGCATGGCAGTGTAAATATCAACATATTCTGTCAGGTATTCCATAACAACCATAGACCAGCCAGGTATTTTATTATATGCATAGAATTTAGGTGCTATTCCTTGATCCGCACAATAAATATGAGCATCTATACCATATCTTTTAACAAATTTCACTAATATTAATTTACCCAAAAAAGCTCCAGACAATCCTTTCACTAAAAACAATAGTTTTTCATTATGTAGCTGTTTCATATAAGAAAAAGTAAAACTTGTTTCTCCTATCATGAACTGACAAATTTGTGGAAAGTTTTCAGGCCGCAAGAGAGCATTGTTCTCAATACATCGAATTTGTTCATAACATGTCAGATAATAATTCTTTAATTCTTTGATCCCAACTTTCAATGCCAGTAAGGCATGAGTTAGTGATTCCATTGCACTTAAGTCATTCTTCATAAACAAAAGTGGGAACATTGGCGTGAGAGGTTCCATTGTGAATTCCTTGCCTAAAACAGCTCCACCAATGCCAAGATAAGGACCTGCGAGATAGAGAAGGAAAGCGGGGTTAAGACCTTGACATATTACATTATTTCTGTTCAAAGCAACTTGTTTTGCATAAGATGCGCAAGCCTGCACATATGCACATCCGCCTCCTTCCCCAATCTCATTTTTTATTTCACCGATAAGGAGTACAAATGATAATTGTCCAATGATAACAACAGAGCCTATATCAGCTTCTTGATGGTCAGCAGGAAGTGGTAGTTTGTCAACAGGTTCATTAAAATAATTTGACAGCCACAAGTTGAACTCTGATTTTCTTTCTTTTTCATACTTAAAAACTTTTTCCATCAATTTAACTAATTCTATGACTGATCTACAATCATCTTTTGTAATTTTAAGTTCATGACAATTTGCTTGAAAAGTTGCAAACACTCTATGGTATAATGTAATTGGAGTGCTTGAATGTGGTCTGTGATTGTAAATAAAAGGTTCTTGAACCTTCAACATTTCTTTTGGTTTACAGAACAATGATGGTGTTTTCATTTTTGAGATACGCTTGATTTTTTGCTCCATTTCTTCATAAGTATTTTTGTCTGCTAGAACTAGTAGAAGAGTTAGTGATATTGTAAAACCATACATAATACAGACAGATAATTTACATATAAAAAAAGATAGATGATAATATTGTGCAGGTAATATGTCAAATGGAATGGATGAAAGTTAATTTTATCACCAATGTATATAACCCAGAATTTGTATTGTGAAATCTTTTACCTGTCTTTTTTTTTGAATTTTTCAATTTGACAATTTTATTTTCTAAATATTTTATCTTTTCTTCCAATTTCTAAAGAGAATGATTATTTTGTAAAGATCAGATTAATATCTACAATATTGACCATAATTGAATATTAAATATTAATGTATTGAAATAAATAATATGATTATACTTGTGTATGGTTTTCATTAGTTTCTTTGAGAGGTGATCGTAAAGATGATGTTTTACTAGATTGTATTAAACAAGTATACATATACAAAAAAATTTTTTAATTCAGTCTGTTTTTTATATGAACTAGAGTGACGACAAGTGGTGGGCAATAAATACCACCACCATTCTTATGTTAAACACTTACTTGCGTCTCTCTCTTGGTTGTTGCTCTTTGCTTTTTTTTTTGTCTTTTGGCATTTTGATGAAAGATTAAAAATTAAGATTGAAATTTATACTTTTAATAGAGATGCCAGCCAAAGTTCTAATAAAAAAGAGGATGCATATAATCATTTATTTAAAAGAATAACTTATAGCCAACTAAAAAGAAATGTTTTTTGTTAAAACTTAGCAATGGAGAGTTAAGTTTATTTGATCGACAAATGTGTGACACTAATTATTTATGTATGGGCTCATAGGAGAACTTTCGATCAAATTCAATTGAGCTTGCACATTATTTACACAGTTTAAAGTACTTTTTAAGGGCACAATGTTACCATAAATAAAAAATACAATTTTTTTCATAATTTGCTTCATAAGAACGCCAATATCCACTATGCAAAAGAATCATAAACCTCATATACTTTACTTAGAAGCGAAAATGCCACAAACTACTACTATTACTAGATCATGTGCAATTACTATATGTCGAAGACAGTCAACAAAGGTAACTGAAAATGTTCTTTTTAAAGGCCATGCTAATAAATACTTTTCCAGGTTATGTTCAAGGAACGATGCAATTTGTTTACACGGATGTCAAATTTATTAATATATAAGGTGCGCAAAATTTATACTATTTATTATATATTTCCAGGAGATTTTTCAACTAACTACTTTTTACTTCATTTATGAGATATAATGTGTATATCAACAACAATACTATACATAGATGTCAAAAGGCAGTAGTGGCAGTTAGTTGTTTTATAATCACTGTTAACAATTTTGTATAATAATTTATTTTTTATTAGATAAATACAATAAATAAAAAATAAAAATATACTACTTGGTAAACATGGAGGAAAACTTGTACGTTTTATATAAGTGAAATAGATCAATTAAACTCATGTTTTACTTGGCAAAATATAAACTTCTACATGCAAGGATTTAGTTGAAACTTAGATCAACAACGTTTTAAATAATTTTATTAAAGAAAAAAATATTTCTCTCAAAAAAATAAATCAAAATTAATTCATTAATATTATTTTCTTTTGGTACATAGTAAACGATAAAAAAATTTATTGCAAATTTCGTGTAACATATCTGACCAATCATATGAATGTCCTTCTATGATGTATGCCCCTATTGATTTTTTTTTGTTGACGCGATTGATTTTTTTTTGGAAAACAATTTATTTTTTAATGATGATAAAACGTGAGTGTTGTTTGGTACGGTTTGGTTCTGAAGACGTGTTAATAACTAACCAGAGGTAGCTTGTATTGATATGTCTTATTGAAATCAAAATGCAGAGCAGATCTTGCTGGGTAATTATAAGATTCTCATCGATAGTAATGATTGGTGATTTGCTTTTCGTAATTAATAATAATAATAATAATATTATTACTATTACAATAAATAATTACAAGAAAATGTCAAGGCAGAATTGACTGTTGAAAAAGAAACAATTCAAATATGAAACACTGCAATATGCGATGGTTGATTATTGGAAATTAGCAAGTGTTGAAGCACGCACGCTACCTTGAACACTTACAGTCATTCTCTTGCATTCCTCGTGTACATAAGGCTAATCTGACCACGCTGCCCCTGATGATACAATGATGCAACCAAATTCCGGGGAGGGGACCCAAGGCCCTGGAATTTACCAAGACTGCATCAATTGTCAATGTCACTTTTTGATAACCTTCCCTCACAGCACCCTCACCAGAGAAAGCTGACAAGTTGCCTACAACGATCCTACCTCTAGGGTAAGGATGGATCTGTGACCAAGATGTCACAACTCTGGAGGAATCTGCAGCTCATTTAAAGTACAGGAGGTTGCAATTCAGAGTGGGTTGGGTTGGTGACCCTGAAATTGTGTTTGGGCTCTGATGTTAGGAAGAAGCTGTAAAATAAAATGGCTCAGATTTTTTTTGGTATGTTATATATAAATTAATTATTCTCTATTTCTTTAATTTTTATTTGACTAACTGAATTTGTTATTAAAATGGAAGTAGGGTTGTTGGTGAGTAGGTGTGCCACCAACACAAAACAGCAACCTCTCGAGTTGCAGAATTGCAGACACCTACAGGTCGGGATAATATAAAGCAATCACCACACAAGTACCAGCTATCATCAGCAATCAATGCCCATATGGAAACAGTCAAGCCTGGTCTGAGGGGAAGTTAAGAGAGGTTTTGTCCAAAGCCTTCAAACATGTTCAGGGAGCTTTCACCTGTGGAAAAAACCCATGGTGCTGAAAAGTACTTAATTGTGCAGACCTGCATATTTGTGATAGGAAAATTTTAATTAAATCTGACACTTGTGATCAACATCAGATTTATTATTGACTTTAAGAAACTATACAATGGAAGGGGAAATATTTTTTTTGATCTTCCCTATTTATTTATTCTTGTGAACCCAGAGATCTGGGTAGACATGCACATTATTGTTTTGAAATCAGGTTCCTTAAAGTTTAGTTCCTGCATGGTCTTAGTATTATTTATTACTTGGGTGATGCAATTGTTTGTTATGTCAATGATGATATCAAATGTATTGAATAATAATCACGACCATCATGAATATTTGATGGATGCAGGTATTCATATAAAGGAAAGGATTAAAAAACAACAATAAAGATAAGTAATGTTTTATTTATTTTGATTCAATTGAGAAGAACATATAGTGATTTTAATTAATTTTACATATATTGTAACAATTGATTTTGTTAATTTACCTTTTAACCTTTTCTTCAAACTTGGGAAACAGGTTGTAGCATTAGCAAAGATTTTTTAGAACGTTACAATTTTATTTTTATTTGATCTTGTGTCACTTTATATATTATTTTCTTTGCATTCTTTATATTCTATATATCATTTATATTATTCTTTATATCATTTTCTTTATGGATGAGTTACTAATTAAGTGCTGCAGCTTTCTGGAAAGTTCATAAGATATTAATAATTATTATTTATTATTTATTTAATTTATTGTAATATTATATATTATGAATTTTTTTTTGTATAAAAAGATAAGCTTTCCAACATCAATATAGTGCCAATCATCTAAAGACATCACAAAATGTTGCCAATCTTTAAATGCTGATACTTTACTAAATATGGGTTATTTTACCAAAAACTCTCTATTTTTGCAATCTTCTAGACATGAAAATAATGTAATAGAAAGTTTTTTTTGAGTTATTTAGTAAAAAAAAAAGTTATAGTGGTTTAAAGTTATGTTACTTTACTATGTTATTTGAAATTTTGGCAACTATATATCTAGACTGCAATTTACCAATTATTTTCATGATTTAATAACTATTCACATGACAATGTCGCAGCTTACTTACAAATTTGGATTTATATATATATATATATACAGTTGGCGCTCAATATGGTTTTGACAAAAAACTTCACTATATAGTGTGATTCATTATATAAAAAGATCGGCAAAATTTTCACAAAAAATCCCGTGATACGACTTTATTAAAAAATAATGAAAAAAAAATTATAAAAAAGAAAAATAAATAAATAATAGATAATTTCATAAAAATAATTATTTAATAATCCAATTATCCAATGTGCTTTGTTTTTTTAGAAGCAGTATGTTTGGATATGTGATTTTTAATTGCTTTTATTGAATTAATGAAATGTAAGATTTTCATGTGGATCTTGAATATAAGAAAGGACAATGTTTAAAGATTCTAATGCCTCTTTTGTAGTAATTTTTTGATTAACAATTGATAATTCATCTTCTGGCTCAGACTCAGCTGTTGGTCTTACATAATTAATAATTTCTTCGTCAGTAATTTCAACATTTCCAAATTCTTGGATTTCATTATCAATTTTTTGCGAGACATTACTAAATTCAATTACTTTATTTTTTGCGAAACATTACTAAATTCAATTATTCAATCTCATGCATAATACTTTTAAAAAAATTTTTGCGACAAACTACCAAAATTCATGTTAATATTGATGAAAATTTTTTTTTGCTAAATTCAAAATTTATTTTATTATTTAATACAATTAAGTAATGATCGATAAAATTTTTATAATGACTTCACTATATCGAGCTCTAATTAATATAATGGTACCAAGTAAAACTTCACTATATGATTATATCGAGAGTTTATATTAAAATTCACTATATCGAGCAGAATTTATATGTAATGAAACGGGAAATTTTCCAACTTCACTATATCGTACGATTTACTATATAGTAGGTTCACTATATCGAGCGCCGACTGTATAGAGCTCTTTATAAAGCAAGATCGGCATAAAAATTTTCGGCAAGTGGCGCAGCACGTGATGTCTTTAGATGATTCGCACCGTAGAAAAACAACTGGGTAACTCACAACCCATAGTTGAGTATTAACAATTTAAATTCAATTTTGCTTATATTTTGATGTAAGGAAAAGGGTTTCCTTACACACATATATAAAAAGAATATATTGCTAATAATAGTTTGTTAAATAATAATATAAAATATGTTCATATCACAATAGGTTGAATTTAAACCTAGGCCATAATCATTTTTCATGGGGCTAATTGACTAGGTTTTTTTTAATTTCTTTAAATCATTTACTTAAACTTATTCATCTACAGTGTGTTGCAAAAAAAACCAGATAAATCAAATTAATCATCATGGAACAACCACTGCATTAATTCATATAAAAAATATTTCCATTTGATAGGTTAAGGGCAGAACTTTTATTGAATATATTTTAGTATGAAATATTTTCATTATTGATTTTAATTACTGGCTGACATCTTGATTTTTTTATCAAAGTAAATTAATTAGAAATAAATCAGGAGTTGGATTCCACTTTTCTATGATAAATTGTCTCACATCTTTAAATTTTAACTTTATTACATTATTTATAATTGATTACCAAAAATTTTAAAGAAATCTAGTACATAATAATAATAATAATAATAAATTGTGATATGTCACATGATTCTAAAGGTGATTCCATTTCTTTGAATGATTAACTTTCCTATAATCCACATTGTCCATTTCATACAACTTATTAATATTGAAATAGTTATTTGAGAATGGAGTGCTAACAATCTGGTATATTTATTAGGTAAATGCATTTCATTTATTCTAATAACATAATTGCAAAAAAGCAAGTAAGATTCAACCATATTGTGAATTTTAAAAGCAAATTACTCAACAGCTAATTGCCAGATTCAGTTAGAAAATGATTTAAAATGATTTAAAAAAGCAAAACTTTGTTTGAAAATTTATTTGAGTCAAGTTGATGAATT
>CAUDNR010000299.1:689-19943 GCA_958430865.1 Entrophospora sp. SA101
CCCTTGTCACTCCTTTATGCTTAATATGACCATGACGAGCATAAATGCCAATGCAAAACAATATGAACGATGTTATTCTTGTACACATATTGACCTACAAAATAAACCAACGTGCTTTCCCAAACTCGACCACGTTATAATCGTTAAAACCTCCTTGTACTGAATGTGATTGGCTTGATTTATACAAAGCGCATCCACTTATCACGTTTTCGGTAGAAGAGATAGTTTTAATAAAGCATATGGATAAACAAATGAAAGACATGATTTGGCTGGGTTTTTTTTTAAAAATTCTAAAAAAAAACTTGATAGATATGACGAAAAATATTTATAAATAGATTGATTTAAATTCAATTAGCCGTTTTGGGATTAAATAAATTGGTCGAAAATGTAAATCAAACTAAACAAATTTATCGTTATCATAATAAAATAAAGCCACAGTGATTCAAGTTTTCTTTTTGTTCGTTTAAAAAATTTTTGGCCTTAACATCAGTGTTATTGTTGAACAAAACGCAACCATTTTCGAATTTCCTTTTTTTTTTTTTTTTTGAAAAATCTTTTTTTTTGAACAAAAGTCTAAAAATATACATAATAATAAACTTCCTTTTTAAGTGAAAAAGCGCACGAAATTAAATTTTTTATTCCTATGTTTAATTAATATTAATTAATAAAAAATTTAAAATTAAATTAAATTGAAAAACTGGTCAACATATTAATATACACGAGTTATTTTTAAAATTATACAGTTACACAACATGGCATGACTTCTGAAAAATATCGATTAAAAATAATCGACTAAAAACAATCAACTAATACTAATACTAGTACATAATAATAATAACAATCGAATAATATCTATTTTCTAATGAGCATGACGAACAATTTTGGTGTGTCTTGAAAATTTTTCTTTTTGATATCAAATTGAGTTGCTTGCATAACTATAACACTTTTAAATGAGAAAATTACGGCAGGAAATAAAAATAAATTTTCCACTTGGTTTTTGAAAAATAATTACTATTTTTTCATTAAAATATCATCAATAATTTTTATCATTCTTCATATTCCTTTACTCTATTCTTTAGGGATGGTTCCCGCTAAATATGCAAATATTACTGCAGCTGCTTTGTCTTTTGTCTCATCCATGTCTCTTCTTTTAGTGAACTTGGGGACGCCAATTATCAAGCAAATTTATGTCGTGACTGCTGAAGGAAGTGTCGCCGGTCTAATACGCGAAAAAATTATATTTGGAATATATGGTGCTTGTCTACAATCCGACACCAAAAAATGCACGAAGAGTGGTCTTGATGATGATTTTTACATTTCAAATGGAAGCACAAAATTTTTGTTGTCTATGCATGCTATTGGTAATGTGCTGCTTACTTATTCATCATACCAATAAAAAAATATTAATATTATACATATAAATTAATTATTGTTTATTGTTTGAATTTATTTTAGGCGTAATAACATCGTTCATATTGTTTTGCATTGGCATTTATGCTCGTCATGGTCATATTAAGCATAAAGGAGTGACAAGGGCCTTCGTATTATTCAGTTCTTTTGTCATTTTGTTAGCAATGGGAGGACAAATTGACCTTTATTTAAAAATCGATTATGATTATAATATGTCACCTAGTAGTGGAACTACAAAATTTGGCGTCATTGGATTTGCTCTTGTGATTATATCTCTCGTATTCTCATTCTTATCAATTCCTGCATTTTACATTGGAGGACAAGTCGCAACTGAAGGAAGTGGCATCGATTGTTCCAACAACAGTAACAGAAATATGAGCATAGGGATGGTCAATCGGCCACCTGCCCCTCAATATCCTCCATCTTATTCGTATAACGATCAGCAATTTGCTATTTAATTTTATTTTTTTTCAACCCAATCTATCATGTGATTTTCTTGTTAAGTGCTAATTAGTGTTAATTAGGTTTGGTTAATAGTTTTAATAACACTCTGTATATAAAACATTATCATTAATATATTTCATATAAATAAAATTTTATTATGGCTCTATTTGGCCTTCACAAACATGATTATAATAAATACTTTATTGGTGATTCTAACCATCCTATATAGTTGTTGTATGAATTCAAATCGCGTTGATTTTAATAAATACGGGTGCGCTTAAAAAGAAATGACTCACGAAACAATTCATTAAAAAATAGAAATTAAATAAATAAATGTTTTATTATTTTAAATTCCAATAAATAAATGTTTTTAATATCATTTTATTAATATTATTTGCCATTTTAACGTCGTTACCAATCCGGATGAAAAAAATTCCTAACGGATTCTTAACGGGTCCATAATAATAATAATAATAATAATAAAGTTAATCCATTAACTCCAAAAAGTAATTTCTTTGAAACAGCACCATAATTACGTGCTCTTAATAATATAATATTAAGTTTGTGTGAACCAATATATAGAGTTGGAAGATGGTTGTCAAAGAAAATTCGTAACAAAACTAGAAAGAAAACGAGAAGGGGAAAAGAAAGGAAGGACAATGTATAACGATGGAATAAATCAATTTTATTAAAGCCGACTTTTGCATGTCGATTTTAATATATTTAAATATCATTTGCTATTTAGGATCTAAACTATAATCAGGCCGCGCCCCTGCAGTCGAACTCGATAATTTGGGACATCTTTAAAACAACCCCCCTAATGACCCGTTTAGCGAATGAAGCTTCGTGTTGGTTCAGACAGCCAACGCTTCCTGGCCTGGTACTTCGAGGTAGAATAAAGTTTCCTGCCGCTACTCATCCAGTGCTGCTGGTAGTGGCTGTATTGGCATTGTTGATGGTGGTTGCGGTGCGGATGGCAATGTGGTTGTCCAAAAATAAAATAAAAAAACAAAAAAATTTTATTTTTGTTAACGTGTTAGATTTAAAAAAATCTTTGAAAACTTGAAGACTTGAAGACTGCCTGACTGCCTGCCTGCCTGCCTGCCTGCCTGTCAGAGAAAATTTTCAATTTGTATTTATATAAAATGTAATTATTTTAGCAGTGAAATTTTTTGTGAAATTATTGTATTAAGGTGGAGGAGTCTTCACAATGCTAATTCTCGGATAGGATTAACATTTCAGATCAGATTAATGTTACTTCACGAGTCATATCAACATTAAATTAAAAAATTCAATATACTGACTGTTATAAAAATAAATATAAATGGCGCTTTCACATGTGCTAATTTTCGGATAAGACTTCACGTGTCATATGGATTAAATAAAAAATTCACAAATTAAAAGGTTTGTTTTTGCAATCAATTAATAAAAAAAAATTTTTTTTAAATCCGAGATTCTCGTTCGTATATGTTAATTAAACATTAATCATTGTTTTCGCTACTTTTAATTTGTCTGGTTCGCGCCTTTCAATCTTGTGTATTCTCAAGTCATAGATTGATCGATTTTTATACAAGAAAAGTCGGAAATCCAAGGTGCCCTGCTCATAGCTACATATACTTTACCAGGTGCAAACATATTTTCATCGATGTTGACAGTTACATGAGGCAATGTCAATCCTTGGGTTTTGATCACGGTAAAAGCGAAGGCATTCTGCAGAAGAAATTGTTGCCTTGATGCATGAGTTCCATTGATATCAAAGTAAGTAGTTTCTTTTTGCATAATCACTTTTGTGGTATTGCGGGTTGTCGTTGTCGAGGTGCATCACTTTTACTTCTTGAATAATGACATGCTTGGGAGGTTTATATAACGGATGAAAATCTTCACTTTGATTCTAATTGCGGATGTTGAAATTGATCATGTATGCTGCAGCTGAAACAAATGGGCCAAAGCTCTCTTCGCCAAGTGGTAATTTTTTTTACAAATCAGCTAGTTAAATTTTTCTAATAAGATAAAGTGTAACGTCTACTATTATTTAAAATTAGAAAGAGTTAGTTCACTTGGTTGCAGCAATTATCAGCTATTGGTGGTATTCAAATAAATGTTACACGCACTAGTACTAGTTAAGCAAACTGCTAGTTTTGGGGATCCTCTAATAATATAACAGGGTTGCTCAAAATTGATTTATGGAAAAGATGTTATAAAATTTCTAAAGGGTTTTATCACAAACAATATGACATTATTACCAAATGGAAGTCATGGTCTTATGCATATTTCTTTGGATTGTTTTATATAACAATTTCAGAGACCAATCAAAGATTCTTAGATACTTACCTATCCCAAAGACATCGGATCAGCCAACTTTTTTAATGACTCTCATGTATCATCCTTCATATCTTCTAATATCAACGATTGTATGAATATATGAGGTAAAAATACAAATTATTTATGGTGGCTGCATTAAATTTCTAAACCCTCTACAGCAAAATTACAAGTGAAATTGGATGTAGAGATGATAGATGTCCAGATATGGGATTAAGATTGGTGCAACCAGCTAATACAAATGTAAGATTTAATCATATATAAAAGTTAATAATAAAAAGAAAATTTAATAAATTTCGTACTAATATTACCATCCCTATCTTCAAACAGAATATACTATCAGAAAAACTAATTTTGATTATATTGGGAGCAATTATTGTTTTGTAAATTAAAATGAATATATTATTTTTAATTATGTGAATAAGTTAATGCAATCCTTTAGTTGATTTTCATAAAGGCTGTTATATATGGTCAAGGACTTACATTTCGTATATATCATACTGGGGCAACAAGAAAAAAAATTATTCCAATACAACTGTTGTGGAGATGAAAGGTAATTTCTTTCTTTGAAACTACTTTATTAAAACATTTGTTTTAGGTTGTTGTATGTGTGTGTGTATACATATATATAATGAAAATAAATCAGCAACCTTAGTTGTTAATCGCAAATACACCATCACCAGTTCTTCCTTCATCTCATATAATAATAAAAAAGGATACTCAGTAGGTAATATTGGATAAGATAAATGATGAAAATTTGGTAATTGAAAATCAATCTGGAAATTCGTTTAGAATAAAACCTTTTGTTCCATCAAGGTGGTCAAATAGTTCAAGATGAAGTTATTGAGAAGAAAAATCAATAATTATAATAATTATTGATTTCAGCTATTTATTAATTGTGAAAACTTTTTAAATGTCAATCTAGATCATATTTCTCAAATAATAAAGATATCCTTCAATCATGCAGGAAATCATTCTACCTGAATTTTCATAATTGTAGACAGAATCAAGCCAGTAAGATATCCTAGTTTTGTTATTTCATTATTAATTAATTTGTCATTATCATTATTTAATTTTCTTTGTTTGGTGACTATTTTACAAATATTCAAAAACAATATTAATAATTTTAATTACAAAAGTAATTTTGCCTCATTTGTTTAAGAAATAAATAAATTAATGATAATTATGTATGATTCTTACACTATATATAATAAATAAATATTTATGACAATCTTCCCACTCGTATGAATAAACTATACGATCATATTTAAATTTTTTAAGTTCTTTTCCACAAACTTACGGATTGATTTATACTTTGAAAATTCATGCTAACAATGTTGAAACGTACATAATAACCAACGTTTCTCATCTGGAAATACATCCATAACACTATGGTGATTTGAATCATAAAAAAAAAACAAAAAAAATTATTCTAAAGTGAAGATTGCTTGAATGGACACACTATTATTACTATTATTGTCGTTAATTTAGTAGAATTCGGAAATTACACATGATAATTAATTGTAAACATTAAAATAAAACTTCATTTCCCAAAAAGAAAGACAAAAAAAAAAAAAAAAATGACGAAACATCGTCAATTTACAAAACTTTCAACCGAAAGCGATGTATCTTTTTCTAATCAGCAACAAACGATACCTTTAGAAGAGATATCATCATCATCAACAGAGCAGCCAATTTCGCAAAGTAGATTGTCGACTACTGCACAACCTCATGTTCACTTCTCACCTATTTCCCCTACTTCCTCTACCACCCCTTCATCACATAGAAATACCTTCACTGGGCTTGGTTTAAACGAAGATGAATGGGCATTAACAGGGATACCTGAAGAATTAAGAAGCGTAAACGAATCGTTTGATAGAAGTTCTGCTAATAATACTGAAGCTAATTCGATGCGAACAGATTGGAAAAGAGAGCTATTTTTATTATTAGAAGATCCGTCTTCAAGTAATGCAGCATTTATGGTTCATGTATTTGTATCCTTTTCAATTGTTTTGAGTGCTGTATTGACAACCATTGAGACAATACCAACTTATAGATCTACTGCCAGCTCAGTATGGTATGTAAAAGATTATGTAAATTTATTTAACATTCAATTCAATAACTAATTAATCATCAATTTAGGTTTAATTTCGAGACTACAATAGTAGCAGTGTTTACAATAGAATACGCTCTAAGACTTCTAGCACATTCAGATTCAATCAAACAATTATGGAAATTCATAAAGGGTAAATAATTTATTTATATGTATATTATATATATATATATATTCTTGAATTTTTTCTTTTTTATGAGATCTTGGGCAAATGTGTTCTTGGTGTCTTTCAGATTGATTTGTTTTCATCAATTATCAACAATTCGAAAATCTCCGATTTTCTGGGTTGAATTAGCTCCCCTTGCTATTATCGATTTCATTGCAATAATTCCATATTATATCGAATTGGGATTCCATCATGACACGGTAAGATTTCCTTTCATTGGAGTTATTATAATAATGTCATCATGTATTTATGAATAAATATAATTAAAATCTGTTTAATGCTTGACGTGTATAGACGTATGATTTTCGATTTACCATCCTTCGATTATTTCGTCTTCTACGTGTATTTAAAGCATTCAAATATTCTTCAACCATAATTATGACAATTGAGGTTATGATAGTAGCAGTTAAAAGAAGCATGGATGCTTTAGGAGCACTGTTTTTCTTTATGATTACAAGTATAGTGTTATTTTCAACTTTGATATATTTTGCTGAAAGAGGTAAATTATTTTTTTACTTTATTTTTTGAAAAAAATGAACTTATTATTGTTGTTGTTATTTGTTGGATATCAATTAAAATTTTTTTTCTAATAATTAAAAATAAAAAATAAAAAAGGAACATGGGATCAAGATAAACAAGTATTTGTTGATAGTAAAGGTTATCCAAGGTTGAATCAATACTATTCTAAATTTCGATATAAATATATATATGTATAAATATTCATATTTATACTACCTCTACAGTTCGTTTGATAGTATTCCTTCAGCCTTTTGGTTTGTAATGGTTACTATTACTACCACGGGATACGGTGATATGGTTCCTACAACATTTGTTGGAAAATTAATAGCATTTCCTGCTATGATGTGTGGTATACTGGTAATTATTATTGGTAGATGCTTATAATAATAATAATATTATTATTATTATAATACTAATATTTTTGTATGTTTATATATATATATGTATTAGCTCATTGCTTTACCATCAATTATTGTTGGAAGACATTTTACAATAGTTTGGGAGGCAATGAGACAATATCGTAGATCAACAGCTAACGCGAGAGTATGTCTTACTGTTGTAATTAATAATAATATAAATATTTGTTTTCATTAAAATATAAAAAAATTTTTTTTAAAGGAAAATTCCAACAATCCCGATACTAATAGCGAAGATGATAATGAAGATCAAAGATATCCAATTGGTAAATAATAATAATAATAACAACAACGAGAAGGGTGATAATATTATTATTCTAGTATAATTATTATAATAACATTATTATATTATTACTATACATTCCATATCATCTCTTCCTCTTGATATTTTCTTTATTTGATATCATATCATATATCTTTCTTTCGTTTCTTCATTACATCTTTTCATCTTTTCATCTTTTCATCTTTTCATCTCTTCATCTCTTCTCCCAACATATATAGGGACTGAAATGAGAGAAAGCTTTGAAAGTACGCAATCCTTTGCATCCCATGTAAATCGTGGATCCTCCTCAATGAATAATGAGATAGTAAATAATCAAGATATACTATTACAACAAGTGAAACTTTTGATGAAAATATCTCAACAAAATCAAATTGTTCTTGAAAAAATTCAGAAAACACTTGAGCAAAATGGAATCAATTACAATCCAACTGAAGATAAACTTAAAATCATAATACCTGGAAAAAGTTCAACAAATTCTGAATCTTCATGACAATATGATAAATAATATTATTAAAATTGTTTTCTCGATTATATAATTTTTAGTTTTTTTTTCAAATATAATTAATATATAGAATTTATTTATTATTATTAATTAATTAATTTGTTTTATTTATTTATTTTTGTTCTGTATATAATAATGTATATATATTTATTTATTTATATATACGATGCATGAACAAAGGTATAGGACACCCCAAATGTATTAATTACACAAAAACATATATAGCAAGCGCACATATAATTTATATCAGTTTGTAGCATAGGCTCTGTAGATTATGCATATAAAATTTAGTTCAAAATCTCTATTAACGCAATAAAAGTCATATCAAAGGAAACAAACTATCATATCTAAAAATTTTCAACACGTTATTATGTATGTAGTCTTTGGTGCAATTGTCAAAAAACTTTCACGTCAAGGTTTTTTTTCAAAGATAATCGGATTTCTATATTTTTAATTGATGAAGTCCTATAAAATTTTATATGAGGTGTGTTTCAACAAAGTGAGCATTTGTATTACCAAGGTTCCAGGGATCAAAAATTGTTTAACATGATACTGATAACCTTATAATGTCTCATCTGTTATTTTTATTTTTTAGTATATATTAAAATTATTATAATTATCTTGTATTTTTCTCGTGATTGGATCAAGACAAATAAAACATTACCTACCTATCTTTTTCGTTATTATTTAATCCTTTCCTATAACTTTGTTCCCACTATTGTATTATGTCTATTACTACATGATGATTATTATTTGAGTCTGTTTCTTTTTACGAAGGGTTAATGTCACCCAAGTAATGATAATACCAAGATGAAACTTTTAAGGAACTCGTTTTGAACAAAATAAATAATTCTACCCCAAAAATTTTCCAAAAATTACTTTGCCTTCCCAGTTATATAATTCCTTAAAAACCATGAATAAAATCTATCATAGGAGGGCTGGCATTGGACAACATCTAATATGTTCAAGGCATATTGTGACTTGGCATTTTTGATGGTGGTGAATCAGATGATGTGGCTTGGTTAGTAATGAATTTGGTTGGGTGGTTGATAATCATTTTTGGAGGTGATTGAGAAGTGATGTAGAGATAGAGTTACCTGAACACAGGCATCAGATTTGAAAATTTTCCTATTACAAACGTGAGTTTGGGTGCTTTTAACACGCCTCATAACTCTGGAATCCTTTTCATCTTCTGTTGGAAAAGTTGGCAAAATCTTCCCTCAGACCAGGCTTGACTATTGCATATAGTCTTGTGTATTTAGTCCTGGTGCCCAGCAGGCTGCTGAGTTACTGTTTTGTTGGTGGAATAAATAAAAGCTTGGATCTAAGGTAGAGGTTACCTGCCCTCTTTAAAGAATAAATAGAGTTAATCAAGTGAAAAGTATCAGAGAATTTCGAAAAATGATTAATCCAAATGGAATGTACCAAACAAAATCTGAGATCTTCTCTAAATAATGCCAGTCTAGGTGTTGTGAGGGAAGATCAGGATCCATGCAAGTCTCATTAATAATGACGCAACCTTTGATAAATTCCAGACCTTGCGTCCCCCCTGGAATTTATCAAGGTTGCGTCATTGTGTCATCGAGGGAAATGTGATCAAAATTAGCCATATGTACATGAGGAAAGTATGGGAATGACTGTAGTAGTAGTGTTTTATTGGAGTAGTATACTTCAACACCTGTAAGTTTCTGATAATCAAATGTTGCATATCGAAATGTTTTCTTTCCATCTTTAACATTCATGTTGCCTAATACTATAACTTAATGTTAATAACGGTTACAAAAGGCAAGATAATACCAATCATTCGTTATGACATAGAGAGCCTTGTAATAATCGCCTAGAAGACGTGACAAATCCCCGATTTCAATAAGATTTATAAAAAAAAAACAACTCTTTCTCTTTAGAACTAACCGTGCCAAATAACAATACTTGTAGTATGTTTACTGATGAATGCCTGCCTAGTCCACTCGTCTTGCTAAAAAAAAATTGATTCGCGTCCCAAAAAAAGGGGCTTCATTGCACAACACTAATACTAATAAAAACACGCGTTTGTCGATCAATTAAATTTAGGTTCCATCTATATGGTTTGATAATAAAGAATGTCTCCGGCAAGCTTGATGATCTAATAAGAGAACTAATGAAAGCATATTTATAAATAGAAAGATTGGTGCCCTATAAAAAATCTCCTCAGAAAATGTATGGTTTTTCCGTGTATTTTGCATGGAATATTAATATGTACGGAATTATACATGAAAGAGCGTTTTTCGGTACATATTTATCCTGAAAATACATTCCTATCCCGTACATTTTTCCGTGCATTTTCCGTGGAAAATGCACGGAATGCAATTTTCAGGTCATTTTCCGAAAATTCCGTGCATTTCCAGGGCAAATATTAATGGATGATTCCATGCTGTTAATATAATAATAATAATAATAAAACTTCTCTCGATATTGATACTTGCCTTTTTTGGCTAGTCTAGTTTTATATCCCTAAATGATATATACGAATAAAACAGAATAAACGAAATTTCTTATCGGTGATAGAAGTACCAAAGAAGCAAAACAATGTCGAATTGACGAATTAATGAGTCAACAATGATATTAATATTATCGTTATATTTTTTTTTTTGTTTATTTTTTTTATATACATATATATTTATTTTATGTTTATTATTATTAAATAAATTTTTTTTGTATTTTAATTTATATCACGAGATTCGCTTTTGCGGATCTCTCGGTTTAATATTGGCGGATAAATTTCCTGGAAAAAAACATCCGATAATAATAAACCGAGACTCATTGTTGTACTGTTTGCACCAATGATTTTTACAATGGTAAAGATACTCCTAATGATTAGAAAATAATCATTTGTCAATATTCGAACCAATCTCACTTGCACAGCTTTTCCTTGGAAGTATAAAATTTTTCGAAGATTCTGTTCATAAAGTCTGTGGAATGCCCAAACTCAAAATCCTAAATTCACATTCTTGTATAAATTACTAAAATTGTGCTAGTTTCGTAATATTTCAGAGGTTTGGATTTGGGATTGGGCGGCAAGTATACCATAGTTCCATTCTTTATTCTATTTGCAAAACAATTTCGTGCAATCAGCCGCTAGTTTTTGTACCGCTAGTCCGTAATCCGAACACAAAAAGGCAATGAGATGCGCCAAAGATGTGTTTTAAAGATTGAATGATGAATTACGCTTATTTTTTTTATTCATTCGAAAACAGAATAACGTAAGTAGATTATTTTATTTAGAATGGATCCCAATTAGGAACCTAACGTAATTCTATATAATTTTATTAGCAGAAGAAAGCATTTCTCCATGGGCAACTGCATAGTACACCTTTCAACTTCCACAAGGGCAACGTCAGTTACTTATTTTTTAATTATAATCATAATATTGCCAGACAGACATTGTTCCTTGATATAGGATTTATACAAAGAAGGCCAGATAATTAATAAAACAATAAATATGCGAATATGTAAATGAGCACGCTAATTATATGCTTTATAATCATATTTATGAATTATGATCTAAAAGAATGGTTTGCATGTTTCTTACCGATTACGTCATCATAATGGTCATAGTGATATCACTATTTCATTCTTGCCCATCATTTTAAATTTTTAACGGTCGAAACAATAAAAATCATTATGAATTTCAACGATTTTGATGATATTATTGTTGTCATCGAAGAAGAAGAATTCAATAATGATAATGATGATGATAAAAAAGAACAAGCGACGAATAGGTAAAAAGATCTGATTCATAAAATTTTACATTCTTTAAAACATCATTTCCCACATTCTCGAGATCCTAATAAAGATAAATCTAATGATAACGCGTATAAAGTTGACAAGCGCGACAATAATTCTAAGAAGAAAACATTTGGACATAAATTATTAAACCATTTACATATTCCACATCATCGCCACGAGAATGAAAAGAAAACAACTCCAAGAGGTGCAAATATTAATTGATGAATTTAGATCCGGAATTTTTATAACTTGGATTAAAAATGAATAAGAATAAACAAACTTGCGTAAAACTATTGTTGATTAAAATTATTTTCTCTTTTTTTTTTGATTAAATTCCAATGAATAAAATTAAATGTTATATATAATTTAGCTGATGGAAAGAATGTCAAGTCACTTTATTAAATATAAACTACAGCTGTTGATAAGTAAACTAAAAATCATAAATGTATTATATAGGACTACGCTTCGCTTTTACATTAAAGTAACCACAACTGCAACAATTTGTGGTAAACTTACATTGTATTTTATTAGGGAAAGAAAATCACAAAGCGTGTGAAAACTTGTTGGTGGGAATTTACTAAGAAACATTCAATTATATTAGTCTTCACATTCCTTTCATTCGCAGTTTATTATCATTGTCATTGATCTTGGATTATTTTTTGTTTTTCAACCAAAATATAATTTCTCATCCCACCTTTCCCCTTCCTCGCTTTTTCTCTTATAATAATATATTTGGCTGCAAGCTGTATTGCCACTTAGTTATAAAAATTATCATGGTGAATATGTGGTTGGATTTGGAATTTATCGAGATCCAGCTGATCACAATGTTGTATACTTATTAATAGAATCGGGTCACACGAAGGAAATAATATTTTGGCTGTTTAAGATTCTATAATAAATATTAATTTAGTTCAATTCATTATACGTATGTATAAATATATAGCTTTAACAAGACAAATATTCTGGGGTTGGCAACCGTTTTAGATGGAGTAATTAATTCATCCTAATGGTAATTGAGGAGATAATTCACGTATGTATTTATCATCTACTACAGGTCGTATAAAAGAAAACATTATAACAAACTACAATTATTTGTAATATATTATTTTATTTATTAATATTATGATTATTGATTATATTTCAAAAGTTTTAACAAGTAATAAAGAAATATTCTAATTATTAGTGAAAACTACATTGCTACTAAAATTGTAATTTATTGTAGCACCTTGCCTGACCCTTAAATTTGATAAATCATGAGCTTGCTGAATTAAATTACTTATTGGACGACTCGTATAGAATGCTTCTGGATGTTGTTTATAATTCTTTATTTGTAATAAATATTTTTCCGAATTAATGATTTCTTCCCGGTTTTTTTCTGCTGATTGAACTATTTCTTTTTGTTCTTTAGTAGAATTGTAAACAAATTCTTTTAAATAATTTGTAATTTCCTCGGCACTAGGTCTCTTTTCTGGATTAGTATCCCAACATCTTTTCATTAATTCAGCATAGAATTTAGGTGTATCGTTGGTGATAATTGGTCTCTCGCCCTCTACTATTTTCATTATAAGCTCATAATCATGTGGTGTGTCATAAAAAGGTTTATGACCTGTGGTGAACTCCCACATTATCATGCCAAAACTATAAATGTCAGATTCTTTTGTATATATCCTACTTGATAATACTTCAGGAGCTAAGTATGCAACTACACCATAAACTTCTTTTTGATTACCATCTTCGCTAAATTTTTGACATAATCCTAAATCGCCAATTAAACAATGGTTCATCAAATATGAAAAAATATTGCCACTATGTAAATCATGATGAACATAATCATTTTTATGGATTTCTTTTAATCTGTAGAAATGAAAAATAAAAATATAATCGTTAATTTCAATAATATTATTATTATAATTATTAATAACAACAACAACAATAATTAATTAAAAAACTTACCCAGATGAAATAGTATAAAGTGATTGAATTTTATATTCCCAAGTGATAATAGAGAAATGACGTGATAAATAATTATGTAAATCTCCACCTTGAGCATAACTAAATACTAGTAAATAATCGGTTGTGCTTGGGTCTTTTGTAATTCCATAACATTTATTAACAAAATCGATTATATTGTGCGCTTCCAACTAATAATAAATAGAAATTAATATTTAATAAAATTAATAATGATGATGATGATGATGATAATGATAATAATATTCAACCAATTAATAAATTTATTTATTACCTCTTGTAAAATATCTAGAATTTTATTATTTGAATTATATAATTTTTTTAATACAACCATTCTCCCGTTAGAATGGGAATCAAACCATTTCGCTTTATAAACTTCACCAAATCCACCTCTAGCCAAATAGTTTATTTCTCCAAATTCATCATACGGAATCCATTTCATATAATCTTTAAAATCTGTATTTAATCTACATTTATAAAGAAATTCAGCCAATTCTTCATCCCCACATTCTTCAGATAACTTTGTAACTTTTTCCTTTCGACATTTATGACATACAACTTTGTGATTTAATTTATCATCTAATTCAATTAATCTTTCATTTAGTTTATCGGCTGAAACTTCTGCTAATTCGTCTATTAACATTTTATAAGTTTTGTATTCTTTCTTTTTTAAGAGCCTTTCCTTACAACCATCTTTACTATTGTTGCAGGCTTCAATTATATTTAAAGTATCAATTATTTGTTTTAATGACCTTATCATTTTATTTGATTGACGAATTTCACTTAATGAATCATCATAGTAATTCGACTCATCCGCTAATTCACTTAATATTTCACTTAATATTCCATTTAAAGATACATTAAACGATGTAATAATATTCATTTTTGTTGTTTTATTAATATAAAATTGTAAATGTTTAGGAAAAAAAAAAAAAAAGAAAGAAAATTGCTTTGTGTAATTGAATTTATAGAATTTTTATGATGATCTTTTTTAATTATAAATGTTATTTTAAAAATTTTATTCATCAAATAAATATCACATTAATTATATACAATCAATTAATTGCTTATTGTTATAATAACAATTGGTCAGCTTCAAAATACTAAATACCGATAATTTTTATTATTAACTTTTAGCACAAAATTGAGACCGAATAAATTTCGTGTAACAATGTTTTTTCCATGGAATGGTCATTATTATTATTTATTTCCTTTTTATTAATAAAAAGAAGCCAACAAAGCAAAGCTAACGCACACATTGCATACGGATCACATGATATTTCAAAATTTTTTAAATGATCTGCATTGGCAAAAATATGGTTTCACCACTATACATCATGACGACGACACCATTATCATTGTCACCGCCATCGTCATCAAATATCTCAAAACTCTTTTCATCTTTGCCACCTGAACAACAAACTTCTTTTAGTATAAATGAATTAACAACCAACCAAGAAGATTTCAAATCAGCAAATAACGATCATTATACTGATACATTTTCCAATTTTTCTTCAATATTAACCGAGCAAATTATAAATATGCCATCAGCGGCTGCTGCCTCTATGACAACTTGGACACCTTCTTCACTTGGTTCTTTAAGTAATTCTATTACTGATTCATTAACTTTCAACACGAATAAAGCTCCCTCTCCTTCTGTTGGTGTTGGTTTTAATAATTATTTAACTAGTATGGCAAGCGTTGGCGGTGGAATGAAAGATAATATTAGTGTTGGTACTAGTGGGAGTGTTTACACTGGAGATCAACAAGCTCAACAAGCAAATTTAAAAGAAAAAGCAAAACGAGGTTGGCTAATTCATTCATTAGAATTATTAGAATTATTTTCACAATTTAAGATCTTAATATTTTTTTAAATTATAATGATAAAATAGCAAGTGCAGAAGTCGAGCATTACTTGTATCATTTATATAATGATTCATCCATTGGATTATATCATATGAGCGAACATATTAGAAGACGAGTACCACAAATCATTGAAGATAAAGTAAATAATCATAAATATTATAAACTCTATTATTATTAAATTATTATTATTACAAATATTAATTAAATATATTATGTTATAAGAAATCTTTAATTTCATCAACAAAAGATGTTGAAATATCTAATTCTGATATGAAAGATTCCTTGGGAATTGTTGAATCAATAACAAAAACATCAAGTTTTGATAATATTGATGAAATGTTAAAAAATACAATTAAACTAATCCAAGGATCAAAGAGTAAAAAGGTGTAAAAAAATAATATTTTAAGATGTAAGTGTTTAAATAATTTTTTTCAATCCAAAATTTTTAATTGTTATTTATAATAAGCTC
Source organism: Entrophospora sp. SA101 (assembly GCA_958430865.1). Lineage (NCBI taxonomy): Eukaryota > Fungi > Glomeromycota > Glomeromycetes > Entrophosporales > Entrophosporaceae > Entrophospora > Entrophospora sp. SA101. The sequence goes on from CAUDNR010000299.1 coordinate 16,930, forward strand.
AATTAACTAGATTCATTTGTTTGACTTTTGAATGCTATAAGTCCTCCAAGCACACCAAGTGCTAAAAAGACAAGACTAATCAAAAACCATATAAATCCCCAAACTTGTGCTGGACAACAACGACATTGTTTGGCAAATTTAGATGCATCAGATTCATTTACTTTACGAAAAACTGTAATAATGATATATTTATATGTGTATTAATATAGTAGAAAATTATAAATCATTGATCAAAAATTACATACCTAAATCATCCATAATATCCCATACAGAATATAAACATGACATTACGCTAAAAAAAAATTTTTAAAAATTTAGAATATTTTCTTTTAGGAAAAAAAATTTTATATTTTCAGGAAAATTTCTTACCCAACAAATAATACGAAATATTTTAATCCCACACCATCTGGAGTAAACCATAATCCAACAATAATTCCAACGAAGACTATAGTCAATATTCTCGTCAACCAGTTTCTTGCCCAAAATAATACTATTATTAGCAAAACACCAAGAGCAACTGACGCAACCTTTGAAGCCAACGGATCAAATCCACAAAAAATTAATAACGCTCCTATAAGTGATGACCCAAGATATCCTATATATATTATTGGAATTGGAAACTTTAATATTATCATCATCATCATCATAATATTACTTGCATAACAATAAAAGCTTAATTCTCTTACCAGCTGGCAAGGTACAACATTGTATGCCACCCCTCTATAAACACAAGCATATATATATACAAGGAAATATTAATTAACAAAACGTTATTCTTGGATTTCCTCCTGATCCCAAACTCAAATTATTATATTATTTACCATTCTTGTAACACCTCCTTCGTTGGGTTCAATTTCAATTGCTTCAATTTTTGCGCCTGTACAACAACCGGCAGCAGCATGAGAGAACTCATGTAGACCAACAGTCAATAGCTATATTTTTTTAAAATTAATAATTATTGCGTTAAATACAGAATAAAATTTTATAATTCTCAATTCTCTCAAAGAAAGATAATTAAACAAGTTACTTTGAATGGATATATGATATAATTTAAGATTGGCATTTTCCATAAAATTATGATTACAACCGCGTATACTCCTATTATTATTAAAGTTATTCTCTGTTCATCATCAGGTGTCAATCTAACAATAACATCTTTATCTGTAATGGGTGGCATTTTTGGTTTTTTTTGTTTGAATATTTTTTGTTATTTCGTATGACAACGAATTGAAATGATAAACCTAGAAAGAAATTACTTCTATATATAGACAATCCAAGAACTTTTTATTTTTATTTTTAGAAAATACTTTATTAATGTGAAGATCAGTAAATTTCCGACTCCTAATACTAATACTAATTAATACCAATAATCCTTACCCAAAAAGTCTTAGTAAGTTTTGTGAGGCTAAATCCAGTTGAAGGATTCTAATAAAAATTCTAGAATTTTTATGGAAAACAAAAGAAAGTTCAATCGAGTTTCTTGTCCTCCAATAACGTTTTGAATGGTGGTATTTTTATAGCCTTAAATAATTATGGCAAAGGATATATGCAGTTAATACTTTAATCTTTTTATTAATGATTATTTCCCAACTTAAATTAAAATAATATATGAGATTTCCCTTTTTCATCTTCACTTTCCACACAGAAACTTTAGATGTTTTGATGTCCATCAAGCAAAAAATTTTATCTTAATTAATTAATAATGTTATTTTTTATTATTTTATTCTAAACTTTTGGCAAATATGTATTTTTTTTGATTAAGCCCATTCACATTTTTGTCTTTCTTCAAAATCATGTACTTGCATTTGGTGACTATGTGGAGAAAGAAGACGCATACTCTTGGCAAGCAAACGGAACCTATGGTTCTTTGTTTGCTGTGCTCGTCTTTTTTGAATGACCATCCGTTTGATGCTTGTTGACATTCATAGAACTTTTAAAGGAATATTCAAACGAATGTTAGTTCAAAGCTCCATGCTTTAGTTCCATCAAATTCCTAACGAAGCTCTAACATTTAGGTATAATATTCCATTATTACTATTGCTACATTATGTTTATTATTATATTAATATTGTTCGGACGATTATTCATATAAGTTAGCCAATGTTTATTGGTTTTATACAAGAGTCAAAAAGTTATCTTTGCTTATTTTATTTTAAGATTGTGATATTGTAATAAAATTTAAATTGTATTTCAAACTAAGCTTGAAAAAAGATCTATAAAGGAATTAATTAATTAATTAAGGTGTACACGTGTGAATACTAACACTTAAGCAAGTTTCAATTTTTCGTTAGATGTAATTATTATAAGAAAGAATCCTTTTATCTATTACTATAGATAGTTGGCAAATAACGCAACATACTACAATCAAACCTCGTTATAATAATAATAATAATAATAATAATAATAATAATAACGGGTTTTAGAATTTAAAATCCGTTTATAACGAAATTACTAGCATTACATATGTAAACTCGATAAGTCGGTTTTGGCCTAACTCGGCCAAAAAGTTTCTCCCCTTATTTTTACTTTTTAAAAAGATTCGATAAGTCGGGTCGATCTATATAAAGTCGTGATAAGCGCCAAGTCAGTTAGAATAGTTGCCAAAAGAGTTGCCATATTAGGATGAATCATACCAGCACCTTTGCAGATTCCTGCCATATTATATTTCAAACCAGATGAGGGCAATGTAAATTGACCAGACCTTAATTTGGGAAAAGTATCAGTTGTCATGAAAGATTTCAGCTGCCTCCATCCAACCATCATGAGTTTCAGTAGTTGCTTGTTGATAAACTTGATGGATTCCTTTTGTGATTTTATCAATTGGTAAATTTTGGCCAATAACACCTGTTGACATCACCAATGTACTAGATGGTTTTCCAGTTAATTTTGATACTTCATCAGACATGATTTTAGCATCTTCAAATCCTTTTGTACCAGTATGGTGCCAATCATCTATAGACATCAAATGCTGCGCCATTTGGTGAAATTTTTTCATGAGAATCATTCCTTTTATG
>CAUDNR010000300.1:0-12287 GCA_958430865.1 Entrophospora sp. SA101
CTGGTTGTGTATTTCATTTAGATTTTGCAGTCATTGAATATGACAAGTCTATGGTTATATTGAGTAATCCCTTCCTTTACCGTCACAAATATCAAATACTCGGGGATAAGGATTTACTGAAGATCAATTGCAATGGGAAAGATTTTTACATTCCAGTTACGATGCACAAGGTTGAAAATAAGATTGAGGTACATCACGTTAATGCAATTCCATCTATTTCTGAAGAGACAGATACAGAGTTAAAAAAAAAAAGCGTGATTAATCCTAATATCATTCCAGATACCGAAATATTAGAGTTCCATTCTAAGGTTTGGGATACACGGCAAAACCTAAAGGATGAATTTCTTAGAGTTCTAGATTATGCTGAATATCTTAAAAAGGAATTGATTCGAATTCAGGATTCAGCTTGAAGCTCTTTAGTATATTTTCGCAATTGTAATATTCTGGCTCGCACTTCATTTTCTGGCACTGATAAGGTAGACTGATTGTTTAAGATAGAATGATGTACGGTTTTCGATTCTGATAAATTTCCACCTTTAGATAATTCTACACTAGAATTGACCTTTTTTCTGCTAGTCTTTTTTGACACTGGTTCGCTCGAATGAATTACTTGCTCAGAATTTCCAACACTTGATGAGCTATGCTTAGGAGAGATTTCTAGTTGGGGTGTCGAGATAGATGAGTCATTAAAAGCCATTTCTATTCCAGGTGGATGAGGATATATCCGACCATTTACAATATCATCATATCTATCACTACCGATTTTATAATCTCTACATATTTTGCGTTTTCTATTTGGTATCTTTTTTGCCTCCACGTCCCTTATTTTTTGGATATCTTCGGGAGACAATTTGGTGGCATTGGAGTTGAGATATGTTCGAACTCTGGATTTAGTTCGGGTTTTAACCATTTTAGAAAAATATATAATGATATAAAAAAAATGTCTGATTTAAATCCAGGCAAACACCCATTTATTCCTAGTATGTTATCGAGCAAGAATTGAGTAATAATCGGGCACAAATCAGGCAAAACCCGGGTAATAATCAGGCAAAAACTGGGTAATAATCAGGTATTAATTAGTAAAAAGCTGATTCGTAATTAGTTTTCTTTGATAATAATTTTTTTGTTAAACATAATTCTATTTAATTATATGGCACCAATACATACCTTAAATAGTGGATCTACCGTTGCCGAAAATTTTCAAGGGCGTGGATATAAATTAGATAGCACTAGAGAACGTGAACTTGAATCTGAGCGTAATGAGTTACTCATTAAAACTGAATTTTTTGCTAATAAATGTTCTGATTTTAGAAATGCCAAAGCGCTTGCAGAAACACGATCAGATGGGCTTGAAAAAGAGTTGAAATCAAAAAATGAAAAGATTTTACGTCTCCGGAAAGAGTTAAATCGAACCAGCGATGCCAAAATACAAAATGACTCGAATATAAAACAATTCAAAGAAGGAATCAAACAACTCAAAGAAGAAATCAAACAGTTACAGAGTAAAAACACTAATCTTGTATCCCATTATTCTCTTAAAGAACTTTCTCTTACTGGATATCAAACCAATTATTACAAAAAAATGGAAGAGGCGACCTATCTTCAATCTAGAATAAAGTTATTGGAAGAGGAATTATTTTCGGCTCAGAATGATTCATCTCTAATAAAATCCGAGTTTTTGTCTCTCAAATCTAAATTAGCTGAATCAGATCAAACAAAAGATGAATTGGTGCAAACAAAAGATGAATTGGTACAAACAAAAGATGAACTATCTTTAAAAATCGATGAGGTGGAACGTTTAAAATTGGAAGCCATATCTCAAAGTTTCCATGATCAAGTAAAATTTCCATCAGATAAAACAATTGCTGGGGGGTATGAGCCTCAAGAAAACGGTTCTAAAGTATCTAATATTCCAGTTGATAATAAATCTAGTTTAGATACAAAATATCCTGCTCCAGAAAAAAGTCTTCGTAAATATTTACATGAAAATATAAAAATGCAACTACGAAAACCAGAAGTTTCAGCTACGTCTCCCGAAATAAAAATTGTTGATACTAATTCTCCAGATAAAGATAAGTCTGGTACCTCTTCATTTAAAGACGATACATTACAAAATATCGAGCCAATAAAGATAGACGTTCCCAGTGGAAATATTCCCAACTCCTCTTTGGATAAATCGAATTCCGGGATTTCAGTGGGAGGAACAGAAGCAATTCCTGCTATGACAAGCGTCTTAGGTTTACCAAAAACTGTATGGCTATTGCTTGCTTTGTTGATTATTGTTGTATGGGTTAGATTTATTCGACCTAAATTGAATGCAAATAAAAAATCTTTTGATTCGGTAGTACGTAAAGATCCCGAAAATTCAGATAAACTGCTAAAAATATTTTCTTGATAGTTTATCCTATTATGGTATAAATAAATAATTTTTTCTTTATCTTAGAATAAAGGCGTATCTTAGTATTAGGTTAAAATTGAATTTATACTAATCATAACCATATTAAACATTTATAATAAGGTATTAACTAACTACTCGCCAGGAAAGAAAAATATAATAATGTTTCCACGAAAAAAATATATAATAGTCACACGTAAGAAGAAATCAACTCCAGTGAGTATTGAATCCTTTAAAGAATTAAACTTGAAATTTGATGCCGTTATTGCTGAATTTGAAAAGGAAAAGAAAACACTCATTGATATTAATGCTAAACTTCATGCTAGGATTGTTGAATTAGAACATGACAAGAAAGCGACTGATGCTCGAATTCGGAATCTAGTGGAGGAAAATGGAGACCTATATTTTGATGTAAGTTTACAAAATAAAGAGAACGATACTAGATTTGCAAAATTAGAACAGACTCAAGATAGAATAATTAGTTTCTTTAGTAATAATCAATCGACTCCAGTGAGTATCGAGTCCAACTTGAAACCTCTTACCGCTGAGCTTAAAAAGCAATTGACTCCAGTGAGTATCGAGTCCTTTAAAAAAAAATTAGACTCGATACTTGATGCCGTTATTGCTGAATTTGAAAAGGGAGATGGAATATATTGTTTCAATAATATTATGGAACCAATCGTTGATATTAATAGAGCACTCACTGATGTTAATATAGCGCTCATTGATGTTAATGCCAAACCTTATGCTGGGTTTAAAGCGTTAGAAAATGATGATAGAGAGTATGATGAAAGATTGCTGGAGTATAAAGAAAGATTGCAGGAGTATGATGAAAGATTTCGGGAACTAAAATTAAAGAGTTTGATGCTAAAAAACGAAATTAGAGAATAATCAAAAAACGTATGAGTAGTTTCTTTAGAAATAATACTCTGATACCTTGACCACGGAATTAAAAATTTTAATGTATATAAAATATAATCAAGTATTAACAATATTGAGAATGGTGGTTTGCATATATCAAATCAATCCCCGTATTCCACGTATTTAGAAAACTTTCAAGTAGTAGTCGATCAGCTTCTAATATGCATGGTAAGGTGGGTTGCTCGGTTACCATTTCATTTTTTCTCATAGTCTCAGGTGTACCAATTTTTTCTGGAGCTGATGCGTGTTCTTTATATCGCATATGATAAACTAACTTATGGAAGAACGTATCATATTTCTTGATAAATTGAACAAGATCGTCCAGGTGTTTTGAAAGATCAGAGCATATAGATTTTTTCATATCGTCACTTACTAAAAGCTTTTCATTTTTAGTTGATAATCTAGCATATATCATAAACTTTTTCCATATTTTTTCTAGTGAATTAGTTTCCTTAAAATCTTCGAAATTCAGCCAATTTCCATGTAAGATCTCGTATAATTTACCAATTACCGGGTATAATAATTTTCTCACTATTTTGGTAGCTTCCTTATAAGCTCGTTTATATGCATAACCACGCTCGAATATCATATTTGACGTAATTCCATTTAATTCATTTACATATTTTTCAAGCCATTTTTTGGCTTTATTCTGAGAATAATCATCAATTTGTTTATATTTTTCATCTTCGCATTTAAGTTGCATAATCTTGTCTGAAGATGGCGGTTGGTATCTATCATCGTACATGATAAATCGGGCACAAAGGCCATTAATTTTATTTTCAAAATAATATGATAAATCTATATTCTTTTCAAGTTCTTTTACGATATCAACAAATTCCATTCGATCTCCCTTGGTTTGATGCAACCTTTTTCCCGATAAATCGAAATACTTATCAGACTTTGTTACTATATAATTAAAACGTTCACCCGATTCTGGAATTTTATTTTCATAAAGGGGCCTCATTCGACTAATGAAACGTTGGATAGGTGGATTTTGTACATTGGCTTTATAAGTGGCTGATTCTATAAACTGGTCAATTTCCCATTGTTTAGAATATGTATCCTTGAGAATATCTTCAACGATTTTATGTAACGTTCTGGTGTTCTCTATTTCCATAGTTTCCCACATGATTCGCTCACCAATATCTCTAAAAAGCTTAGATTGGCCTTGTTTTACGGTATCTATACCTTTTATAAATAGTTTTTTGGGTTTAAAGTTTGGGACATCTACATGCGGAATTCCAAAATATTTTTTCTTTCCGGTAAATACTACTGGAAATAAAACTTCTTCATAGGCCATTTTAAGATATGTTGTCCTGGTTGTTAATCTAAGATAGGTATTCACTTCGTTGCGCATTTTTTTCATTACATCCATAGTAATACAAACCATTTGTTTCCAATATTCTTCTTTTGAAATCCCATTATCATATGCTAGGTCGCATTCTTTATAATAATTATCGGGAGCTATAAGATATAAAGAATCTGTGTCGCCATATTTTATTTTAAATCCTTTCTTTTTTACATATTCTGCGACGAGTTTGATATTATGCTGTCCGGCTGATGTAACACCTCCAGCAAGCTCGCGTTTAAAGAAAGGTGAAAGAGCATTTCCGGCTTCCCCATAAAAGGTATTCATATATTTTTTAATTGCTTTTTGTTTCGAATCCAAACAAGCGATATCAAAACAAATGGAATTATATTCCACTCTTTCTTCTTTTGATAAGGATTCTCTAGCTTCCATATGGTCTTTTTTCTTCACAAGATTGGAGAGTCGTGTTTTCATTTCATTTCGTTTATTAAGCAATTTTTCTAAAACCAGTGGATATAAACCTTTGTTTTCATTTCTATTCTCATGGCGTATGGCCCAAGCACGTAAAATTCGACCATTGAAAGGGAATTCAATTTTATGGAGTGTTACATTTTTCTCCATTAAGGAATCTGCTTCTTCGGATGTTAAAATCATTTTATCTGGCGATAAATTATAAGTCATGATAATACTTGGATATAGGGATGCAAAATCCAAACCTGTAACTGGACGTTTATTTTCTAGACCTTTTTCTGGTGGAAATACATAAGCTCCAGGAAATTTTCCCGGTTCAATATTATCACAACGAATCATAGTAATTAGTATATCTTTTTCCCAGGCTTCGGCACCCAAGAGATTACATACCTTCATACCCCCGGCATAGAAATGCGAGTCAAATAAAGATACATAAGCTATAGAGGCTTCCTCCCTATAATCGTTTATTACATTTCTTTTTACCATGAGCCGTTGACAAGATATGGCATCGACAAGACAATACTCCGCAATCTTATGTATATATTTGACGGTATCAACTGTGGAGGTTTTCTTGTTTTGTTCGTAATATTTTCTCATATGGCTTATTGGCATATCTAATTTATTACCAAGTCTATAGATTTTTAAGTAATAATCAAGTGAATTTTTTTCAGAACGGGGGTGTAACTTTTTAAAAGATACTAATACATCAATTGGCACACAACCAGGAAGTTTAAGGAAAGTCGATGTGAAAGTTTCTTCTGAAGAGATTTTTATTTTTACGCCTTCCCGGTTCTTTATTTTTTTGTCATCGTTATCTTTTTTCCCTTTCGAATTCTTTTCCCATGTTGGTTCCTTGTGGAAGAAATCTTTATTAGAAGGAACGCCTATTCCCCCATAGTAATTCCAACGAAGGATACCATCAATAGTGTTCTTTTGGCGTGGGTTTCCCGACATTCGTATAAACATCCAATCGAGGAGTTTTTGTTGAGTAGCTCTTTCTATTATAAATGGCCAATCATATTTAGAACCATTGTACGTGATTTCGATATCGGGGGCCAATGCTCCCCAACATAATGCAAATGCTTTTAATAGATTCCTTTCATTTCCACAAACAATTGTGATCCATCGTGGGTCCGGTATGGTATCTACATCAACGAGACAGATTTGCTTTAATGTAGTAGGATCATCTTTCCAATGAACAGTCATACAAATCATGAATACGTTGTCTTCTTTATATCTCGCCATAGGTATCTGCTCCAACCCACGTGTTGAATGTGTTTCGATATCCCATGTAAGAACTAATGCCCGGTCATGAGTAATAAGTGAAGAATGATAAGTCTTATTTAATACTGTGGGATCTTCTACATGTCGAAAATTATTAATAGATACATAGAAGGCGTGTTCACAGAGTGGAGAATGAGCACTGTAAGGCACCCTACCATTGTTGTATTCGTAATTAGTTAATAGAGCCCATCCAGAGAGTGGTATTCTATATTCTCGAGCTACTTTTCGATAATATGCACTCCTATCATCTGAAGCCGTTTCTAGTTTTTCTTTTCGAATGATTTCTAAGGCAGTTTTTCTTTGAAAAGTATTTGTTGTAATAATACGAAGATACGACTTTTTTTCCGAGTAATACCTCTGGATTGGAAAAGCTTTCACATGCTCTACTAAAATTTTATTTACATCTACGGTTTTACTTTCGTCATCTTTTCCATTAGAAAGTATATTCTTTATTTCGGTTTTAAATGAATCTATATCTTTATTTTCAGGAACACGGATATCAAAGAATACTTTAATACCTGAAATAGTTACTACGGCCTTTTCTCCGTTGACAAGACATCCATAGATACGTAAAACATAATGTGAAGTATTGTTTATATACTCATTATATTCTTCAATATCAACGGGCATGAATGGGATATCTTCTTTATTGTTTAATATTCGTTTAATGATTTTTGTTGAGCCATAATCATCATTTTCCGCAACTATTTCATTACGGGTGGGCAAACCTGGTAAATAATCCTCTCCATTGTATCGAAATACTTGACCTGCTTTTTTACTTTCCGAGATATGTAATTCACAATCTGTGCCGTTGTTTTGGGTTTCTGCGTTTTGGACGTTCATGTTGAGTTTACTTTTATTATTTCGAAAGTATAACTTATATTATTTTGAAAGTATATTATAAGTTATAATAAAGTTCAAATTAGAATTATTTATTTAGAAATATTAGTGTTAGACATAAAATATACACATTAATAGTTAAACTAGATCCGCTAAAAATTGTATTATAAAAATTTTTAGATATGGCGTTTTATCGTTGCTCCTATATTCTTAGAACTGGCGAGGAATGTAACCGGGGATGTTATCATCCAAAGGGGTGTAAAGTTCATAGGGATTCCCCTATACGTATACCTTGCGAAGAGTGTGGCAAGTTAACTCGGTCTACTTATGGTTTTTGTGAAGATCATTCTGGCAAGTATCGATTCAGAGATCATTATCAACGGAAAAAGCTAACAAAACTGGCTCAGAATGAATTTGAAATAAAAGAGAATCCGTCCTAGTAAAAAAATCCGTCCTAGATAAATTTTTAAATGGGACGAAAAAAATGCTTGCATGGTATTTTTGAAGCAAATGAAAGAGTTCTAGACTACCCGTCCTAGTTGTCCTAGTAAAATTTCGGAATTTCTTACTTTATTATTTTTTTTTTTTGGATATACATATTAATATATACACACATATACCATATAGAAAAGGTTGCATTTTTTTTCCTAGAATTTTAATTTTTACTAGGACAACTAGGACGGATTTTTATAAAGTATAAAAGAACAAGATAGATTAAGGAAAAAAAACTTTCTCCTATAATATATCCCGTCCTAGTTAACTTTTTTTTACTTGGACGGAACCTGGACGGATTTTTTATTAGGACGCGAGTAGATCCATTTTAACCGCATTCTAGGATAACAAACATGAGGTATAACATGTCTTTGGGTATAATTTAATGATATTTATTGGTAATAATGATTTATACTACACTTTATTGATCATACAGAAATATAGTTACAAGTTTGATGAGGTGACTATTTTCTTTTTTGAAACTTTTTATTTTCTGGAAATGCCCTCATGAAACTGATTCTCTGAACTTTTGAGATGGTTGCGAAACTTTTAACGGACACCACTTCGTGAGTAGGTTTAACTTGATGTTGTTTCCGAATATCACTTCCCGGTTCAAAATTACCCATAGTGTCGAGTGTTGGTTGCTTTGACAATTTTTGCGACTTTGCCTTGCTAGCAATAGGAAATTTGGTGATGGTCTCTTTTGCACGATTTTCAGAAGATTGTGGACCAGTTACAGAATAATTCCCTTCACCAAATTTTTTATCCATAATATCCATTTGATTTTTGATTCCTCTCCTATTTGCCATAGGCATATAGGTTTCGACATGTGGTGTTCCTCTCGGAATTGATACGGCTAGAACCACACCGGGTTTTACTCTGTGTCCATCTTGAGTAGCACCATATCCACCAGCAACTTTCAGATCAGGAGACATATAAAGACCCTTCTCGTGTGGCCAGAGTCCTTGTTGAGACTGTTTTTTGAAGCCATCCCTTATAATAGATTCTACAGAATTATGGCTAGTACCATGAAAACCAAGGGGTTTACTACTATTGGTTGAGGAGTCACTTTCAATCGACCAAATACTTGTATAACTTGCATTACTGTTATTACTGTTGGTTGAGGAGTTGCTTACTCTTTTTTCTTTCTTACTTGACATTTTTTTCGTAGAACAAAAAATATATCCTGCAGTTCTGGCCGAGGATTGTGACCACAATTAATATATAAAAAGTAGACGGAATTGCAACTCCGTTAGAAGCCAGATAACGGTATGCAGATTTTGATCACAAATCTATAAAAGTCTCGTCACTGAAATGAAGATCTAATTTTATCATATGGTGATATGCTAAAAAGGACGAATTATGCTAGATAAGCTCAAAGCGCATATTGTTATGCAAATGATATTCTTAAAAAGGACAGTGGACTGGTTAATCATTAGATATCATTCTGATCACCTGACTTACATGGGACCAATCGTAGCCCAAGTCGGGGCTCAAAGCGGGAATTGAACCACAACGCAGTGATTTAAATATATGGAAAAATTAAAAAAAGCCAGACAAGTGGTTGAAATTACGAATCAAACTCAAATCAACCATAACCCAAGGCGCATGTCGGACGGCATAACCTGCGTAATAACAATGCCATAACCTACGAAAAGTGCGACGCAAATGCAAACCAATCGTTCTTCCAGGTACGACGCAAATGCAAGCACGTCGTGTCTCGAAGTACGACGCAAATGCAAACACGTCGTGTCTCGAAGTACGACGAAAATACGAATCAATCGTATAAGTAGGTAACTGTTACCTACTGCTTTCATATTGTAATCACTATCACCAATATTTGACGGTTCCATAACATATGGGGCACTCTAGGAAAACCAGGCTTCGAGTTCGTGTTATGTGTAATTTTCATAAACTCGAAGCCTGGTTTTCCTAGAGTGCTCCCATATTACAACATATAAATTTCATCATCACCAATTCATGTGACTGTGTAAATATTATTGGCTAATTGAAAACTTTTGAATTTTAATAAATTGTGACCATTGGACATTGTAATTATCATTACCATTACCATTATTGTTGTTATTATCATTGCTATCATTATCATTATCATGTCTCAACCAAAAAAAACAGCTATTAGTGAGCAATTGAAAAGAGAAATTTGTATATATTACCAAGAAAACATTTAGAAAACTCATCAAGAAATTGCAAATTATTTTAGTGAAAAATTTCATTGAATTTTGATAGGTCATCAGTAACAAAAATTTTACATGATAAAGAAAAATGGCTAGATGCTTTATCTACAACCCATCTTAATACTTTTTGTTGTAGACAAGTGAGGTTTCCTGAACTAGAAATAAGCAATGAACATATGGATTGGACAAGTCAATGCAAGTGGCCTAATCATTGTTGTTGTTTTTTATATAATTATTATTATATTTTATTTTTTTTCATGTCTCTTTGTTCAATTATTTCTGATGATCTGCAAGTGTCCTTAATATTTATGACCAGTGAGTGTATCACTTAACAAATGGAACATTATAAAGCTAATTGTGATGATAATAGCTAAATTTGATCCCTGAAATTCTTTTTGTCTGGTTTTGTTGCAGCATGCCCCATATGTTTGTTACCATTATTAGTGGATTTTTGGAAGAATATTGCATGGTTATTCTTGCCTTTTCTAGAAGCAAAGAACCATTATGTTGGTTTGAAAGTGTATGAGTTGCTATAGCAGTAGATTTTGAAACATTCTTTGATCCTAAATAATAACATTAAAATATTGCAAATTAATAATTGCAAGTGCAAAATTAATTATATTTATTTGTCACCTTTTTCTGCAAATTGATTTTTTTTCCCATGTGTTTTACAAATTGTGCAAAACATTCTCTTTATTGCTGCATCATATTTTAACCATTTATATGTGTTTAGCCATTCATGATGAAAACTTCTTCCTGATTTTTAAAATGCATTTTTTTATTTGACATGGTTTTCACTTAATTCACTTTTTTTATTTATCTGAGCCTTGAATTGTTTCATTTATAAATGCTTCACCCCGAATTTCAGTAGTCAGATTATCTAATTCTTCTTATTCTACACTATTTATTTATAATTTATTTTTTTGAATAAGGGAAAACAAATATACATAAATTCATATTTAAAGTGTATGTATTTTTAAATTTAATAATTTAATAGCAGTGAAATAAGATTTAAATTAATACTTTTCTTCTGAAAATTCAAATGATACAAATTATGGTTCTTTTCTAAAATATTGTAGTGATACACATATATGTATACATTATTTGGTATAAAATTTTTTAAAAATAAAAAGGAAAAATATCCGGCAACACTTTTTTTTTCGGAAATTAAAATTTTTGAAAGGAAAATCCGGATTTTTAAAGTACTATTTCCAGCCCTGGTTCCATACATGCTAATATTCTATACAAAAAAACGCGAAATATACGGAAAATTTATATTAATTTTTCAGAACTGTACCAAATAATACTTTTGTTTATTAATGGATGCTCGTGTTCCAAAAACAAATTTAAAAATTAAAAAAAAAAATTTCGCATCTTTAAAATTTTAAAATTTTAATAATTGGACAAAATATATTTTTTATGCGTGATTTCATATATGGTGACATATACAAAAAGTCAGAGTTATGAATTTATCGAATTATTCCAATTATCGAGATTTTATTATTACTATAAATATGAAATTATCGAATAAAATTTTAATATAAGTGACACTTGTTCTTGAAAAATTATGAATTTAAGGAATTATGAATTTATCGCATATGAATTTAACGAGCTTTGACTGTAGTAGGTGTGTTACGAAATTCCATAATAAAATTTGCATTAGCTTTCAAAATTGACAACACATAATCTTTATTTACTAGATTCAAAAGGGTGATTGATATAGTGCCATTTTAATAAAGGCATTCGAGTTTCAATGAATTTAGTTTCGATTTCGATTTTAGTCGAAAGTCGAAATTTTTAAGCAACCCTCTAAATTTATGTTTAACCAGTTTTTAAACTGGTTTTTTTAAGCGGTGATCTTGAAACCAGGAACAAGGACCGAATCGAGCCGAACCAGTAACATAAGAATAATGGATGGTTTATCAATAATTTTGATAAAAAAAATAATTAGAATGATTAATATTGCATAACATACTCAAAACAGAATCCAGATAAACCATTATGAGTTTCATTAAAAAATGTGTCTAAAAAAAAAATGATTATTTTAAAAGAAAAAAAATTTTTTATAATAATAATAAAATCCAGTTTGAATCCGGTTGCTATAATTTTAACCGGATTTTTCAAAAATAAAAACTGGTATGGTGCAAGTCACCTAGTCCCGCAACCTGCTGCGCCTCGTGGCCAATTTTGGGAAAATCACCAAAACTCAGAATTTGTAAGTTATGCTCAAAAATGCAATAAAATTTTATATCACGTGACCTTTAATGGTGATACAAATTAAAAAAAATATTTATATATTAATATATAACATTGCTAAAAAAAATTTCCTTCTTCATGTGAAGAAGCCAATGCTCCTGCGGAGAGCATTCTTTGAGAGCTT
>CAUDNR010000300.1:12297-22970 GCA_958430865.1 Entrophospora sp. SA101
ATTGTAATGGGAAAGATTTTTACATTCCAGTTACGATGCACAAGGTAGAAAATAAGATTGAGGTACATCACGTTAATGTTATTTCTGAAGAGACAGATACAGAGTTAAAAAAAAACACGTGATTAATCCTAATATCATTCCAGGTACTAAAATATTAGAGTTCCATTCTAAGGTTTGGGATACACGGCAAAACCTCAAGGATGAATTTCTTAGAGTTCTAGATTATGCTGAATATCTTATAAAGGAATTGATTCGAATTCAGGATTCAGCTTGAAGCTCTTTAGCATATTTTCGCAATTGTGACATTCTGGCTTGCGCTTCATTTTCTGGCACTGATAAGGTAGACTGATTATTTAAGATAGAATGATGTACGGTTTTCGATTCCGATAAATTTCCACCTTTAGATAATTCCGCACTAGAATTGTCCTTCTTTTTTCTGCTAGTCTTTTTTGACACTGGTTCGCTCGAATGAATTACTTGCTCAGAATTTCCAACACTTGATGAGCTATGCTTAGGAGAGATTTCTAGTTGGGGTGTCGAGATAGATGAGTCATTAAAAGCCATTTCTATTCCAGGTGGATGAGGATATATCCGACCATTTACAATATCATCATATCTATCACTACCGATTTTATAATCTCTACATATTTTGCGTTTTCTATTTGGTATCTTTTTTGCCTCCATGTCCCTTATTTTTTGGATATTTTCGGGAGACAATTTGGTGGCATTGGAGTTGAGATATGTTCGAACTCTGGATTTAGTTCGGGTTTTAACCATTTTAGAAAAATATATAATGATATAAAAAAAAATGTCTGATTTAAATCCAGGCAAACACCCATTTATTCCTAGTATGTTATCGAGCAAGAATTGAGTAATAATCGGGCACAAATCAGGCAAAACCCGGGTAATAATCAGGCAAAAACTGGGTAATAATCAGGTATTAATTAGTAAAAAGCTGATTCGTAATTAGTTTTCTTTGATAATAATTTTTTTGTTAAACATAATTCTATTTAATTATATGGCACCAATACATACCTTAAATAGTGGATCTACCGTTGCCGAAAATTTTCAAGGGCGTGGATATAAATTAGATAGCACTAGAGAACGTGAACTTGAATCTGAGCGTAATGAGTTACTCATTAAAACTGAATTTTTTGCTAATAAATGTTCTGATTTTAGAAATGCCAAAGCGCTTGCAGAAACACGATCAGATGGGCTTGAAAAAGAGTTGAAATCAAAAAATGAAAAGATTTTGCGTCTCCGGAAAGAGTTAAATCGAACCAGCGATGCCAAAATACAAAATGACTCGAATATAAAACAATTCAAAGAAGGAATCAAACAACTCAAAGAAGAAATCAAACAGTTACAGAGTAAAAACACTAATCTTGTATCCCATTATTCTCTTAAAGAACTTTCTCTTACTGGATATCAAACCAAGTATTACAAAAAAATGGAAGAGGCGACCTATCTTCAATCTAGAATAAAGTTATTGGAAGAGAAATTATTTTCGGCTCAGAATGATTCATCTCTAATAAAATCCGAGTTTTTGTCTCTCAAATCTAAATTAGCTGAATTGGATCAAACAAAAGATGAATTGGTGCAAACAAAAGATGAATTGGTACAAACAAAAGATGAACTATCTTTAAAAATCGATGAGGTGGAACGTTTAAAATTGGAAGCCATATCTCAAAGTTTGCATGATCAAGTAAAATTTCCATCAGATAAAACAATTGCTGGGGGGTATGAGCCTCAAGAAAACGTTTCTAAAGTATCTAATATTCCAGTTGATAATAAATCTAGTTTAGATACAAAATATCCTGCTCCAGAAAAAAGTCTTCGTAAATATTTACGTGAAAATATAAAAATGCAACTACGAAAACCAGAAGTTTCAGCTACGTCTCCCGAAATAAAAATTGTTGATACTAATTCTCCAGATAAAGATAAGTCTGGTACCTCTTCATTTAAAGACGATACATTACAAAATATCGAGCCAATAAAGATAGACGTTCCCAGTGGAAATATTCCCAACTCCTCTTTGGATAAATCGAATTCCGGGATTTCAGTGGGAGGAACAGAAGCAATTCCTGCTATGACAAGCGTCTTAGGTTTACCAAAAACTGTATGGCTATTGCTTGCTTTGTTGATTATTGTTGTATGGGTTAGATTTATTCGACCTAAATTGAATGCAAATAAAAAATCTTTTGATTCGGTAGTACGTAAAGATCCCGAAAATTCAGATAAACTGCTAAAAATATTTTCTTGATAGTTTATCCTATTATGGTATAAATAAATAATTTTTTCTTTATCTTAGAATAAAGGCGTATCTTAGTATTAGGTTAAAATTGAATTTATACTAATCATAACCATATTAAACATTTATAATAAGGTATTAACTAACTACTCGCCAGGAAAGAAAAATATAATAATGTTTCCACGAAAAAAATATATAATAGTCACACGTAAGAAGAAATCAACTCCAGTGAGTATTGAATCCTTTAAAGAATTAAACTTGAAATTTGATGCCGTTATTGCTGAATTTGAAAAGGAAAAGAAAACACTCATTGATATTAATGCTAAACTTCATGCTAGGATTGTTGAATTAGAACATGACAAGAAAGCGACTGATGCTCGAATTCGGAATCTAGTGGAGGAAAATGGAGACCTATATTTTGATGTAAGTTTACAAAATAAAGAGAACGATACTAGATTTGCAAAATTAGAACAGACTCAAGATAGAATAATTAGTTTCTTTAGTAATAATCAATCGACTCCAGTGAGTATCGAGTCCAACTTGAAACCTCTTACCGCTGAGCTTAAAAAGCAATTGACTCCAGTGAGTATCGAGTCCTTTAAAAAAAAATTAGACTCGATACTTGATGCCGTTATTGCTGAATTTGAAAAGGGAGATGGAATATATTGTTTCAATAATATTATGGAACCAATCGTTGATATTAATAGAGCACTCACTGATGTTAATATAGCGCTCATTGATGTTAATGCCAAACCTTATGCTGGGTTTAAAGCGTTAGAAAATGATGATAGAGAGTATGATGAAAGATTGCTGGAGTATAAAGAAAGATTGCAGGAGTATGATGAAAGATTTCGGGAACTAAAATTAAAGAGTTTGATGCTAAAAAACGAAATTAGAGAATAATCAAAAAACGTATGAGTAGTTTCTTTAGAAATAATACTCTGATACCTTGACCACGGAATTAAAAATTTTAATGTATATAAAATATAATCAAGTATTAACAATATTGAGAATGGTGGTTTGCATATATCAAATCAATCCCCGTATTCCACGTATTTAGAAAACTTTCAAGTAGTAGTCGATCAGCTTCTAATATGCATGGTAAGGTGGGTTGCTCGGTTACCATTTCATTTTTTCTCATAGTCTCAGGTGTACCAATTTTTTCTGGAGCTGATGCGTGTTCTTTATATCGCATATGATAAACTAACTTATGGAAGAACGTATCATATTTCTTGATAAATTGAACAAGATCGTCCAGGTGTTTTGAAAGATCAGAGCATATAGATTTTTTCATATCGTCACTTACTAAAAGCTTTTCATTTTTAGTTGATAATCTAGCATATATCATAAACTTTTTCCATATTTTTTCTAGTGAATTAGTTTCCTTAAAATCTTCGAAATTCAGCCAATTTCCATGTAAGATCTCGTATAATTTACCAATTACCGGGTATAATAATTTTCTCACTATTTTGGTAGCTTCCTTATAAGCTCGTTTATATGCATAACCACGCTCGAATATCATATTTGACGTAATTCCATTTAATTCATTTACATATTTTTCAAGCCATTTTTTGGCTTTATTCTGAGAATAATCATCAATTTGTTTATATTTTTCATCTTCGCATTTAAGTTGCATAATCTTGTCTGAAGATGGCGGTTGGTATCTATCATCGTACATGATAAATCGGGCACAAAGGCCATTAATTTTATTTTCAAAATAATATGATAAATCTATATTCTTTTCAAGTTCTTTTACGATATCAACAAATTCCATTCGATCTCCCTTGGTTTGATGCAACCTTTTTCCCGATAAATCGAAATACTTATCAGACTTTGTTACTATATAATTAAAACGTTCACCCGATTCTGGAATTTTATTTTCATAAAGGGGCCTCATTCGACTAATGAAACGTTGGATAGGTGGATTTTGTACATTGGCTTTATAAGTGGCTGATTCTATAAACTGGTCAATTTCCCATTGTTTAGAATATGTATCCTTGAGAATATCTTCAACGATTTTATGTAACGTTCTGGTGTTCTCTATTTCCATAGTTTCCCACATGATTCGCTCACCAATATCTCTAAAAAGCTTAGATTGGCCTTGTTTTACGGTATCTATACCTTTTATAAATAGTTTTTTGGGTTTAAAGTTTGGGACATCTACATGCGGAATTCCAAAATATTTTTTCTTTCCGGTAAATACTACTGGAAATAAAACTTCTTCATAGGCCATTTTAAGATATGTTGTCCTGGTTGTTAATCTAAGATAGGTATTCACTTCGTTGCGCATTTTTTTCATTACATCCATAGTAATACAAACCATTTGTTTCCAATATTCTTCTTTTGAAATCCCATTATCATATGCTAGGTCGCATTCTTTATAATAATTATCGGGAGCTATAAGATATAAAGAATCTGTGTCGCCATATTTTATTTTAAATCCTTTCTTTTTTACATATTCTGCGACGAGTTTGATATTATGCTGTCCGGCTGATGTAACACCTCCAGCAAGCTCGCGTTTAAAGAAAGGTGAAAGAGCATTTCCGGCTTCCCCATAAAAGGTATTCATATATTTTTTAATTGCTTTTTGTTTCGAATCCAAACAAGCGATATCAAAACAAATGGAATTATATTCCACTCTTTCTTCTTTTGATAAGGATTCTCTAGCTTCCATATGGTCTTTTTTCTTCACAAGATTGGAGAGTCGTGTTTTCATTTCATTTCGTTTATTAAGCAATTTTTCTAAAACCAGTGGATATAAACCTTTGTTTTCATTTCTATTCTCATGGCGTATGGCCCAAGCACGTAAAATTCGACCATTGAAAGGGAATTCAATTTTATGGAGTGTTACATTTTTCTCCATTAAGGAATCTGCTTCTTCGGATGTTAAAATCATTTTATCTGGCGATAAATTATAAGTCATGATAATACTTGGATATAGGGATGCAAAATCCAAACCTGTAACTGGACGTTTATTTTCTAGACCTTTTTCTGGTGGAAATACATAAGCTCCAGGAAATTTTCCCGGTTCAATATTATCACAACGAATCATAGTAATTAGTATATCTTTTTCCCAGGCTTCGGCACCCAAGAGATTACATACCTTCATACCCCCGGCATAGAAATGCGAGTCAAATAAAGATACATAAGCTATAGAGGCTTCCTCCCTATAATCGTTTATTACATTTCTTTTTACCATGAGCCGTTGACAAGATATGGCATCGACAAGACAATACTCCGCAATCTTATGTATATATTTGACGGTATCAACTGTGGAGGTTTTCTTGTTTTGTTCGTAATATTTTCTCATATGGCTTATTGGCATATCTAATTTATTACCAAGTCTATAGATTTTTAAGTAATAATCAAGTGAATTTTTTTCAGAACGGGGGTGTAACTTTTTAAAAGATACTAATACATCAATTGGCACACAACCAGGAAGTTTAAGGAAAGTCGATGTGAAAGTTTCTTCTGAAGAGATTTTTATTTTTACGCCTTCCCGGTTCTTTATTTTTTTGTCATCGTTATCTTTTTTCCCTTTCGAATTCTTTTCCCATGTTGGTTCCTTGTGGAAGAAATCTTTATTAGAAGGAACGCCTATTCCCCCATAGTAATTCCAACGAAGGATACCATCAATAGTGTTCTTTTGGCGTGGGTTTCCCGACATTCGTATAAACATCCAATCGAGGAGTTTTTGTTGAGTAGCTCTTTCTATTATAAATGGCCAATCATATTTAGAACCATTGTACGTGATTTCGATATCGGGGGCCAATGCTCCCCAACATAATGCAAATGCTTTTAATAGATTCCTTTCATTTCCACAAACAATTGTGATCCATCGTGGGTCCGGTATGGTATCTACATCAACGAGACAGATTTGCTTTAATGTAGTAGGATCATCTTTCCAATGAACAGTCATACAAATCATGAATACGTTGTCTTCTTTATATCTCGCCATAGGTATCTGCTCCAACCCACGTGTTGAATGTGTTTCGATATCCCATGTAAGAACTAATGCCCGGTCATGAGTAATAAGTGAAGAATGATAAGTCTTATTTAATACTGTGGGATCTTCTACATGTCGAAAATTATTAATAGATACATAGAAGGCGTGTTCACAGAGTGGAGAATGAGCACTGTAAGGCACCCTACCATTGTTGTATTCGTAATTAGTTAATAGAGCCCATCCAGAGAGTGGTATTCTATATTCTCGAGCTACTTTTCGATAATATGCACTCCTATCATCTGAAGCCGTTTCTAGTTTTTCTTTTCGAATGATTTCTAAGGCAGTTTTTCTTTGAAAAGTATTTGTTGTAATAATACGAAGATACGACTTTTTTTCCGAGTAATACCTCTGGATTGGAAAAGCTTTCACATGCTCTACTAAAATTTTATTTACATCTACGGTTTTACTTTCGTCATCTTTTCCATTAGAAAGTATATTCTTTATTTCGGTTTTAAATGAATCTATATCTTTATTTTCAGGAACACGGATATCAAAGAATACTTTAATACCTGAAATAGTTACTACGGCCTTTTCTCCGTTGACAAGACATCCATAGATACGTAAAACATAATGTGAAGTATTGTTTATATACTCATTATATTCTTCAATATCAACGGGCATGAATGGGATTACGTCAAATATGATATTCGAGCGTGGTTATGCATATAAACGAGCTTATAAGGAAGCTACCAAAATAGTGAGAAAATTATTATACCCGGTAATTGGTAAATTATACGAGATCTTACATGGAAATTGGCTGAATTTCGAAGATTTTAAGGAAACTAATTCACTAGAAAAAATATGGAAAAAGTTTATGATATATGCTAGATTATCAACTAAAAATGAAAAGCTTTTAGTAAGTGACGATATGAAAAAATCTATATGCTCTGATCTTTCAAAACACCTGGACGATCTTGTTCAATTTATCAAGAAATATGATACGTTCTTCCATAAGTTAGTTTATCATATGCGATATAAAGAACACGCATCAGCTCCAGAAAAAATTGGTACACCTGAGACTATGAGAAAAAATGAAATGGTAACCGAGCAACCCACCTTACCATGCATATTAGAAGCTGATCGACTACTACTTGAAAGTTTTCTAAATACGTGGAATACGGGGATTGATTTGATATATGCAAACCACCATTCTCAATATTGTTAATACTTGATTATATTTTATATACATTAAAATTTTTAATTCCGTGGTCAAGGTATCAGAGTATTATTTCTAAAGAAACTACTCATACGTTTTTTGATTATTCTCTAATTTCGTTTTTTAGCATCAAACTCTTTAATTTTAGTTCCCGAAATCTTTCATCATACTCCTGCAATCTTTCTTTATACTCCAGCAATCTTTCATCATACTCTCTATCATCATTTTCTAACGCTTTAAACCCAGCATAAGGTTTGGCATTAACATCAATGAGCGCTATATTAACATCAGTGAGTGCTCTATTAATATCAACGATTGGTTCCATAATATTATTGAAACAATATATTCCATCTCCCTTTTCAAATTCAGCAATAACGGCATCAAGTATCGAGTCTAATTTTTTTTTAAAGGACTCGATACTCACTGGAGTCAATTGCTTTTTAAGCTCAGCGGTAAGAGGTTTCAAGTTGGACTCGATACTCACTGGAGTCGATTGATTATTACTAAAGAAACTAATTATTCTATCTTGAGTCTGTTCTAATTTTGCAAATCTAGTATCGTTCTCTTTATTTTGTAAACTTACATCAAAATATAGGTCTCCATTTTCCTCCACTAGATTCCGAATTCGAGCATCAGTCGCTTTCTTGTCATGTTCTAATTCAACAATCCTAGCATGAAGTTTAGCATTAATATCAATGAGTGTTTTCTTTTCCTTTTCAAATTCAGCAATAACGGCATCAAATTTCAAGTTTAATTCTTTAAAGGATTCAATACTCACTGGAGTTGATTTCTTCTTACGTGTGACTATTATATATTTTTTTCGTGGAAACATTATTATATTTTTCTTTCCTGGCGAGTAGTTAGTTAATACCTTATTATAAATGTTTAATATGGTTATGATTAGTATAAATTCAATTTTAACCTAATACTAAGATACGCCTTTATTCTAAGATAAAGAAAAAATTATTTATTTATACCATAATAGGATAAACTATCAAGAAAATATTTTTAGCAGTTTATCTGAATTTTCGGGATCTTTACGTACTACCGAATCAAAAGATTTTTTATTTGCATTCAATTTAGGTCGAATAAATCTAACCCATACAACAATAATCAACAAAGCAAGCAATAGCCATACAGTTTTTGGTAAACCTAAGACGCTTGTCATAGCAGGAATTGCTTCTGTTCCTCCCACTGAAATCCCGGAATTCGATTTATCCAAAGAGGAGTTGGGAATATTTCCACTGGGAACGTCTATCTTTATTGGCTCGATATTTTGTAATGTATCGTCTTTAAATGAAGAGGTACCAGACTTATCTTTATCTGGAGAATTAGTATCAACAATTTTTATTTCGGGAGACGTAGCTGAAACTTCTGGTTTTCGTAGTTGCATTTTTATATTTTCACGTAAATATTTACGAAGACTTTTTTCTGGAGCAGGATATTTTGTATCTAAACTAGATTTATTATCAACTGGAATATTAGATACTTTAGAAACGTTTTCTTGAGGCTCATACCCCCCAGCAATTGTTTTATCTGATGGAAATTTTACTTGATCATGCAAACTTTGAGATATGGCTTCCAATTTTAAACGTTCCACCTCATCGATTTTTAAAGATAGTTCATCTTTTGTTTGTACCAATTCATCTTTTGTTTGCACCAATTCATCTTTTGTTTGATCCAATTCAGCTAATTTAGATTTGAGAGACAAAAACTCGGATTTTATTAGAGATGAATCATTCTGAGCCGAAAATAATTTCTCTTCCAATAACTTTATTCTAGATTGAAGATAGGTCGCCTCTTCCATTTTTTTGTAATACTTGGTTTGATATCCAGTAAGAGAAAGTTCTTTAAGAGAATAATGGGATACAAGATTAGTGTTTTTACTCTGTAACTGTTTGATTTCTTCTTTGAGTTGTTTGATTCCTTCTTTGAATTGTTTTATATTCGAGTCATTTTGTATTTTGGCATCGCTGGTTCGATTTAACTCTTTCCGGAGACGCAAAATCTTTTCATTTTTTGATTTCAACTCTTTTTCAAGCCCATCTGATCGTGTTTCTGCAAGCGCTTTGGCATTTCTAAAATCAGAACATTTATTAGCAAAAAATTCAGTTTTAATGAGTAACTCATTACGCTCAGATTCAAGTTCACGTTCTCTAGTGCTATCTAATTTATATCCACGCCCTTGAAAATTTTCGGCAACGGTAGATCCACTATTTAAGGTATGTATTGGTGCCATATAATTAAATAGAATTATGTTTAACAAAAAAATTATTATCAAAGAAAACTAATTACGAATCAGCTTTTTACTAATTAATACCTGATTATTACCCAGTTTTTGCCTGATTATTACCCGGGTTTTGCCTGATTTGTGCCCGATTATTACTCAATTCTTGCTCGATAACATACTAGGAATAAATGGGTGTTTGCCTGGATTTAAATCAGACATTTTTTTTTATATCATTATATATTTTTCTAAAATGGTTAAAACCCGAACTAAATCCAGAGTTCGAACATATCTCAACTCCAATGCCACCAAATTGTCTCCCGAAAATATCCAAAAAATAAGGGACATGGAGGCAAAAAAGATACCAAATAGAAAACGCAAAATATGTAGAGATTATAAAATCGGTAGTGATAGATATGATGATATTGTAAATGGTCGGATATATCCTCATCCACCTGGAATAGAAATGGCTTTTAATGACTCATCTATCTCGACACCCCAACTAGAAATCTCTCCTAAGCATAGCTCATCAAGTGTTGGAAATTCTGAGCAAGTAATTCATTCGAGCGAACCAGTGTCAAAAAAGACTAGCAGAAAAAAGAAGGACAATTCTAGTGCGGAATTATCTAAAGGTGGAAATTTATCGGAATCGAAAACCGTACATCATTCTATCTTAAATAATCAGTCTACCTTATCAGTGCCAGAAAATGAAGCGCAAGCCAGAATGTCACAATTGCGAAAATATGCTAAAGAGCTTCAAGCTGAATCCTGAATTCGAATCAATTCCTTTATAAGATATTCAGCATAATCTAGAACTCTAAGAAATTCATCCTTGAGGTTTTGCCGTGTATCCCAAACCTTAGAATGGAACTCTAATATTTTAGTACCTGGAATGATATTAGGATTAATCACGCGTTTTTTTTTAACTCTGTATCTGTCTCTTCAGAAATAGATGGAATTGCATTAACGTGATGTACCTCAATCTTATTTTCAACCTTGTGCATCGTAACTGGAATGTAAAAATCTTTCCCAT
>CAUDNR010000300.1:22980-35102 GCA_958430865.1 Entrophospora sp. SA101
TTTTATTGCATTTTTGAGCATAACTTACAAATTCTGAGTTTTGGTGATTTTCCCAAAATTGGCCACGAGGCGCAGCAGGTTGCGGGACTAGGTGACTTGCACCATACCAGTTTTTATTTTTGAAAAATCCGGTTAAAATTATAGCAACCGGATTCAAACTGGATTTTATTATTATTATAAAAAATTTTTTTTCTTTTAAAATAATCATTTTTTTTTTAGACACATTTTTTAATGAAACTCATAATGGTTTATCTGGATTCTGTTTTGAGTATGTTATGCAATATTAATCATTCTAATTATTTTTTTTATCAAAATTATTGATAAACCATCCATTATTCTTATGTTACTGGTTCGGCTCGATTCGGTCCTTGTTCCTGGTTTCAAGATCACCGCTTAAAAAAACCAGTTTAAAAACTGGTTAAACATAAATTTAGAGGGTTGCTTAAAAATTTCGACTTTCGACTAAAATCGAAATCGAAACTAAATTCATTGAAACTCGAATGCCTTTATTAAAATGGCACTATATCAATCACCCTTTTGAATCTAGTAAATAAAGATTATGTGTTGTCAATTTTGAAAGCTAATGCAAATTTTATTATGGAATTTCGTAACACACCTACTACAGTCAAAGCTCGTTAAATTCATATGCGATAAATTCATAATTCCTTAAATTCATAATTTTTCAAGAACAAGTGTCACTTATATTAAAATTTTATTCGATAATTTCATATTTATAGTAATAATAAAATCTCGATAATTGGAATAATTCGATAAATTCATAACTCTGACTTTTTGTATATGTCACCATATATGAAATCACGCATAAAAAATATATTTTGTCCAATTATTAAAATTTTAAAATTTTAAAGATGCGAAATTTTTTTTTTTAATTTTTAAATTTGTTTTTGGAACACGAGCATCCATTAATAAACAAAAGTATTATTTGGTACAGTTCTGAAAAATTAATATAAATTTTCCGTATATTTCGCGTTTTTTTGTATAGAATATTAGCATGTATGGAACCAGGGCTGGAAATAGTACTTTAAAAATCCGGATTTTCCTTTCAAAAATTTTAATTTCCGAAAAAAAAAGTGTTGCCGGATATTTTTCCTTTTTATTTTTAAAAAATTTTATACCAAATAATGTATACATATATGTGTATCACTACAATATTTTAGAAAAGAACCATAATTTGTATCATTTGAATTTTCAGAAGAAAAGTATTAATTTAAATCTTATTTCACTGCTATTAAATTATTAAATTTAAAAATACATACACTTTAAATATGAATTTATGTATATTTGTTTTCCCTTATTCAAAAAAATAAATTATAAATAAATAGTGTAGAATAAGAAGAATTAGATAATCTGACTACTGAAATTCGGGGTGAAGCATTTATAAATGAAACAATTCAAGGCTCAGATAAATAAAAAAAGTGAATTAAGTGAAAACCATGTCAAATAAAAAAATGCATTTTAAAAATCAGGAAGAAGTTTTCATCATGAATGGCTAAACACATATAAATGGTTAAAATATGATGCAGCAATAAAGAGAATGTTTTGCACAATTTGTAAAACACATGGGAAAAAAAATCAATTTGCAGAAAAAGGTGACAAATAAATATAATTAATTTTGCACTTGCAATTATTAATTTGCAATATTTTAATGTTATTATTTAGGATCAAAGAATGTTTCAAAATCTACTGCTATAGCAACTCATACACTTTCAAACCAACATAATGGTTCTTTGCTTCTAGAAAAGGCAAGAATAACCATGCAATATTCTTCCAAAAATCCACTAATAATGGTAACAAACATATGGGGCATGCTGCAACAAAACCAGACAAAAAGAATTTCAGGGATCAAATTTAGCTATTATCATCACAATTAGCTTTATAATGTTCCATTTGTTAAGTGATACACTCACTGGTCATAAATATTAAGGACACTTGCAGATCATCAGAAATAATTGAACAAAGAGACATGAAAAAAAATAAAATATAATAATAATTATATAAAAAACAACAACAATGATTAGGCCACTTGCATTGACTTGTCCAATCCATATGTTCATTGCTTATTTCTAGTTCAGGAAACCTCACTTGTCTACAACACAAAGTATTATGATGGGTTGTAGATGAAGCATCTAGCCATTTTTCTTTATTATGTAAAATTTTTGTTACTGATGACCTATCAATATTCAATGAAATTTTTCACTAAAATAATTTGCAATTTCTTGATGAGTTTTCTGAATGTTTCTTGGTAATATATACAAATTTCTCTTTTCAATTGCTCACTAATAGCTGTTTTTTTTGGTTGAGACATGATAATGATAATGATAGCAATGATAATAACAACAATAATGGTAATGGTAATGATAATTACAATGTCCAATGGTCACAATTTATTAAAATTCAAAAGTTTTCAATTAGCCAATAATATTTACACAGTCACATGAATTGGTGATGATGAAATTTATATGTTGTAATATGGGAGCACTCTAGGAAAACCAGGCTTCGAGTTTATGAAAATTACACATAACACGAACTCGAAGCCTGGTTTTCCTAGAGTGCCCCATATGTTATGGAACCGTCAAATATTGGTGATAGTGATTACAATATGAAAGCAGTAGGTAACAGTTACCTACTTATACGATTGATTCGTATTTTCGTCGTACTTCGAGACACGACGTGTTTGCATTTGCGTCGTACTTCGAGACACGACGTGCTTGCATTTGCGTCGTACCTGGAAGAACGATTGGTTTGCATTTGCGTCGCACTTTTCGTAGGTTATGGCATTGTTATTACGCAGGTTATGCCGTCCGACATGCGCCTTGGGTTATGGTTGATTTGAGTTTGATTCGTAATTTCAACCACTTGTCTGGCTTTTTTTAATTTTTCCATATATTTAAATCACTGCGTTGTGGTTCAATTCCCGCTTTGAGCCCCGACTTGGGCTACGATTGGTCCCACGTCGCACTTTTCGTAGGTTATGGCATTGTTATTACGCAGGTTATGCCGTCCGACATGCGCCTTGGGTTATGGTTGATTTGAGTTTGATTCGTAATTTCAACCACTTGTCTGGCTTTTTTTAATTTTTCCATATATTTAAATCACTGCGTTGTGGTTCAATTCCCGCTTTGAGCCCCGACTTGGGCTACGATTGGTCCCATGTAAGTCAGGTGATCAGAATGATATCTAATGATTAACCAGTCCACTGTCCTTTTTAAGAATATCATTTGCATAACAATATGCGCTTTGAGCTTATCTAGCATAATTCGTCCTTTTTAGCATATCACCATATGATAAAATTAGATCTTCATTTCAGTGACGAGACTTTTATAGATTTGTGATCAAAATCTGCATACCGTTATCTGGCTTCTAACGGAGTTGCAATTCCGTCTACTTTTTATATATTAATTGTGGTCACAATCCTCGGCCAGAACTGCAGGATATATTTTTTGTTCTACGAAAAAAATGTCAAGTAAGAAAGAAAAAAGAGTAAGCAACTCCTCAACCAACAGTAATAACAGTAATGCAAGTTATACAAGTATTTGGTCGATTGAAAGTGACTCCTCAACCAATAGTAGTAAACCCCTTGGTTTTCATGGTACTAGCCATAATTCTGTAGAATCTATTATAAGGGATGGCTTCAAAAAACAGTCTCAACAAGGACTCTGGCCACACGAGAAGGGTCTTTATACGTCTCCTGATCCGAAAGTTGCTGGTGGATATGGTGCTACTCAAGATGGACACAGAGTAAAACCCGGTGTGGTTCTAGCCGTATCAATTCCGAGAGGAACACCACATGTCGAAACCTATATGCCTATGGCAAATAGGAGAGGAATCAAAAATCAAATGGATATTATGGATAAAAAATTTGGTGAAGGGAATTATTCTGTAACTGGTCCACAATCTTCTGAAAATCGTGCAAAAGAGACCATCACCAAATTTCCTATTGCTAGCAAGGCAAAGTCGCAAAAATTGTCAAAGCAACCAACACTCGACACTATGGGTAATTTTGAACCGGGAAGTGATATTCGAAAACAACATCAAGTTAAACCTACTCACGAAGTGGTGTCCGTTAAAAGTTTCGCAACCATCTCAAAAGTTCAGAGAATCAGTTTCATGAGGGCATTTCCAGAAAATAAAAAGTTTCAAAAAAGAAAATAGTCACCTCATCAAACTTGTAACTATATTTCTGTATGATCAATAAAGTGTAGTATAAATCATTATTACCAATAAATATCATTAAATTATACCCAAAGACATGTTATACCTCATGTTTGTTATCCTAGAATGCGGTTAAAATGGATCTACTCGCGTCCTAATAAAAAATCCGTCCAGGTTCCGTCCAAGTAAAAAAAAGTTAACTAGGACGGGATATATTATAGGAGAAAGTTTTTTTTCCTTAATCTATCTTGTTCTTTTATACTTTATAAAAATCCGTCCTAGTTGTCCTAGTAAAAATTAAAATTCTAGGAAAAAAAATGCAACCTTTTCTATATGGTATATGTGTGTATATATTAATATGTATATCCAAAAAAAAAAAATAATAAAGTAAGAAATTCCGAAATTTTACTAGGACAACTAGGACAACTAGGACGGGTAGTCTAGAACTCTTTCATTTGCTTCAAAAATACCATGCAAGCATTTTTTTCGTCCCATTTAAAAATTTATCTAGGACGGATTTTTTTACTAGGACGGATTCTCTTTTATTTCAAATTCATTCTGAGCCAGTTTTGTTAGCTTTTTCCGTTGATAATGATCTCTGAATCGATACTTGCCAGAATGATCTTCACAAAAACCATAAGTAGACCGAGTTAACTTGCCACACTCTTCGCAAGGTATACGTATAGGGGAATCCCTATGAACTTTACACCCCTTTGGATGATAACATCCCCGGTTACATTCCTCGCCAGTTCTAAGAATATAGGAGCAACGATAAAACGCCATATCTAAAAATTTTTATAATACAATTTTTAGCGGATCTAGTTTAACTATTAATGTGTATATTTTATGTCTAACACTAATATTTCTAAATAAATAATTCTAATTTGAACTTTATTATAACTTATAATATACTTTCAAAATAATATAAGTTATACTTTCGAAATAATAAAAATAAACTCAACATGAACGTCCAAAACGCAGAAACCCAAAACAACGGCACAGAAAACCCAGAAAACGAAACCAACGGCGTCTTCTACCACCACGGGCACAACGCCGAGAGCGTAGCCGAATATATGTATAAAATCCGTGATGATAGTGTAAGACCAAGACAATTTCTTGGTACGGATTCTGAAGATGGGATAGAGGCAATACTTACAGAACGTACAGGCCATTCATTACATGAATATATTGATGGAGATTACTCACTTCGTCCTATTATCGATTTTGATTTATCTAGAGCAAAATTTGATAAAATCGAACCCAAGCTCACACCTAAAGAAATACAGGATTTACTTTGTCATGCCTTTAAGGAAGTTTGTCTAGAGATATATCCGGATTGGAGGCCCAATACTTTAACAATTGCCAGTAGTAGTGATAAGAAAAAAATGTCGCTCCATATATCAACTTTTGGCCTCCGACTTAAAAATATTGCTAAAGTTGCAGTGTTTACTGAGCTTGTCCGCAAAAAACTCCCAGTTAGTTTACAAAGCAAAGATATTGTTGATAATATTGCAAATAAGAGTTCATTCTCCTTACGTATACTCGGAACCCCGAAATTTATTGAAGCTACAAAAGAACATGTACGAGTGAAAAAAGCAATATACCCAAAAGATAGTTCTCTTTTCGATTTTATACTCCGCCCACCTAATGACGATTCACCAGTTATAGATAGTCCAATCTTGAATACCTTAAAGGAAAAAATATCAGAAAAAAATAGCCACCTTGTAACTGCTTTCAACAAAATCGATGCTGGGACTATCGGATCTGAAATAGAATACATAGAAAAACTACTTGAAGAGTATAAAATCGAAGGTTTTGAAGTTTTATATCCTTCACCTACACTCCTAAAAATATTCCCTCTAAATCGTAGAACGGAATCTCAATGTCCACTCTGCAATCGAGACCACACTAGTGATAATGCATATATAATCCGAAATAAGAAAACTTATCATTATTATTGCCATCGAGCGGATCAAGAAACACAAACAGGCACAAGAAAACCCTCATTAAAACTTACTTTAAATGTATCGGTCTTGGAACGGGAAAACAGTCTTTCATCCCCAGAAAAAATAGAGCGACCCAGAATCTCAGATCCAAATGACCGCTTTGTATGGGGTGATTTAATTCGTATGTGTACTTCTAAGAAAAATTTTACTCGGAATGAAGTATATAATGCAATCCAGGCTACACTTGCTTGTGTGGTAAGAGATAAACGAACATGGATTCTTAAACACCGAAAACCGGATGGTAGATTATACTTTGGTATGGCACCTACTCTAGATTTCGGTAAAATAACTATTAATATAGTAGAACTTGGAGGAGAACCAATAAAATTAATCTCTTTGATAGATTGTATATATGACAGCAAGGTGATTATTTATGATGACATCAATTTCTTACCATATCCACCTAATATCGAACAACCAAAAAATGAATTCTTCAATCTTTTCTTAGGATTCAAGGCTAAACCGGCACCTCGAATTAATTACGATCTTGTGAACCCGATTATATGGCACATAGAAAATATCTGGTGTGATGGAAATAAAGTTCTTTCTACATATGCTCTCAAATGGTTAGCATTTTTAGTTCAGTATCCAGCAATAATTCCAGGAACAATTCTTGTTTTGCGTTCACCGCCACGATGTGGGAAAAATATTATTACTGATTTTATTCGAAAAAGTTTATTCGGTCCAGAGCTTGTATATTCAATGTCTGACTTAGGTAAAATTTTGGGAAAATTCAACAGTAGTATTCAAGGACGTAAACTTATAATTATGAATGAAGCGGGAATGTTAAGTGGAGAATGGCATAAGTCAAACGATCACTTAAAATCTCTAATTACAGAAGATTACATCTCAATTGAGCGCAAAGGTCTCGAAAATCAAGAATGTGGCCATTTTCCTGGATTTATAGTATTAAGTAATCATGACGCCCCAATTCGTGTTGAGCAAGGAGATGGTCGTATTGTATGTTTAGATGTTTCACCTCGATGTAAAGGTAATTTTAAATATTTTGGTCAGTTGGGAAAAATTCTCAACCATCCCGATACACCTGGATCTTTTATGAGCTATTTACTTGATCAAGACCTTTCGAATTGGAATCCACAAGAAAATATTCCTACCACTAAAATGAAAACAGAGACAATGCGTGAGCATCTCCCAAATCCCATCCGATTCATAATTGATCATATTTCGGTATGGTCAAAAGATCAAATTGAAAAACCAGGTTGTGTTATGTTATATCAGGAGTATCGTACATGGTGTGAAGCTAATGGTGAAAAGCCATTCAGTAATAATAATTTTGGGAAAAAAATCCCACAAGTTAACATTGAACGAAAACGTGCTGGCGGTGGAAAAAGAGAATGGCAGTATATCCTTGACCGATCCAAAATCGTATCCAAATTACATGAGTCAATTGGCGATATCGAAGAATTTGAGTTGGAAACTCATGGTCTTTCCACTTCTGATATTTCACAAGATAGCTTTCCTACCAAAAGTTCTATGGAAATTCCGGTATTTAGTGTTCCTGAAACGAAGAAAGAAGAAATCGAACCGGAAAAAGAAATACTGAAAAAAATAGAATCGGTTCCTTCAACATCTAAAAATTCAGAGATTATTGACATTCCTGAACCTGTTAGCGATGAATCAGAAATATCTTCCAACTTACCTGAAAACGATAAATCTGAATCTAATAGTGAAGAAACCATATCCAAACCAGTAGCATTACCTTCCGACTATCCAACCCGGGACCAGCGGGAAAAACGTCTTAGGCAATGGGCTATTGATCATGGCGAGGATCCAGATGTATTCATGACTATTACTGAAAAAGATATTAATTTATCTAGAGAATACAGGGATAGAATAATGGCAGATGCTGATATGATCCAATTCACAAAAGATATCGATGATGATCCAAATTCATTAATGGATATGACTAGAAGAGAAAGATTAATAAGTGAGGAAATTATGATCCGATTGCATGAGGATAAGGGTAACCCCCAACCAAGGAGTTATAACGATGATGAATGGATAGAAAAAATATCGATACTTCAAGAAAACGGATACCTATGGTAAATCCAATATATATATTTTAGAAAATCTCCAATTTATAATGACGTATTAGATGGAACAAATAATAGCAAAGCTAGTACGGCTAAAATTTTAGTATAAATATATCCACAGAGGGGATTTTTTGTCCTTCTAAATAGACATTATAAAAATTCAGATTGGAAAATATTTGTTT
Source organism: Entrophospora sp. SA101 (assembly GCA_958430865.1). Classification (NCBI taxonomy): domain Eukaryota; kingdom Fungi; phylum Glomeromycota; class Glomeromycetes; order Entrophosporales; family Entrophosporaceae; genus Entrophospora; species Entrophospora sp. SA101. The sequence continues at coordinate 31,396 of CAUDNR010000300.1, forward strand.
TTCATACCACTTATTGGAATAAATCCTCTTGACGTGCTTTGCACAATATCCCGTATAAGATGATGTAAGTTTATTACAAATTCTACAAGGAGCTTTTTTTTTCATAGAAATATTTCTTGCATGGCTGATATCTATGAATGAAGAGCGGGTGATTAATTTTTGATTTGAAAAAATAAATATGTAACAAATATACTGCAATCTACTTATCGATATACGTATTATCATGAACACTGCTTCAAAAACCCGAAAGCCCCAAACTAATAATTTTACCTCAATTTTGGACCAGATCCTAAAAAAATATAACTTATCCACCGAATCTAATCCATCTCAATTATGTGTCTATGCTAGTGAACTTGGCGCTATGTTACCAGATTGGAAAGCTCGTAAAAATGTGAAAGAAGCTCTTCGTCGACGTCAATTTAAAGAAGAACAGATCAAGGCTCTTGTACCGGATAAAAGGAATGAAAAACTTACTATTAGGGAAAGAGTTCAATATTGCGCTAAAAGTGGTGATCCGTATGATATTTACTTACATGCTTTAGATTTAGTCAAGACAAAAAATGATAGTGATGAAGAAATTGTTGCATCCAGCTCACGTCTTTCGCTTTTCCGTAAGGAATTGAAAGAATCTGGAGTTGATTCTAAAGTAATTGATATATATGCTAAATTTCCAGCACTTACTCAAGATTCTAACGAAATTCAGAAGAAGCAACTTGTACAGCGATTACCCAATGTTCCTAAAACCCCTAAACACTTCTCCTTAGAGGAGGGACTCAGAAGAATTCAAAGTATCGATACTACTAAAATTCCCACTATGCAGGATCTTGCGGATGTGATTATGATGTTAAGCATGAGACCCGCTGAAGCAACTACTCTTCGCATTATCCATTATGAGTCTGGCAAATCAAATCCTCCGGAATGGTATAATCCCGATTACTCTTGGTATTGTACTGGGTATATTAAAAATAAAGGAGAAGCAAAAAACAATCATGAACCTCGACCATTTCTATCCATGGAAAAGAATCCAGAACGTGCAAGAGAATTGCTTACCTGGATCCAAAATGCAATAGCAATTGGAAAGTTGCGTGATCCTGTCTATAGTATTAATGGAAAACGCAGTACAGGAGTATTTAGTAAATTTTTAAAACCATATGGTATTACAGCTAAAAGATTAAGAAAAATCGGAGGTAAACATGCTTCTAGAGTTCATGGTGGTCAAAATCCAACTTCACAACATTTCGCTCTCCTCAGCAGGATTGCAATGAGGCATAAGATAGATCGTCATGATTCTGGAATGTATTATGCCGAGGGTGATACTTCTTCTGATTCCGATACCAATCCTGATACTGAACCCGAACCTAAATCTCAGCCTAAGAATAACAATCTTTCGAAGGAGGTGCATTATAATCCTTTTGATGCCCAAATCGCAGAAATAGATTCGATGTTAGCAGAAATGTGATGCAATCCAACTTGTAATCAAAAAGACCTATAAAGCTATTATATCAGGACTTACTGATATTGGCAAATTTTTTCTTGATTACTCATCATGGATTGCGGGTGATAGTAGATATAATGGAAATAGATAAATAATCGTTAGTTATTTTTTTTCGGCTAGAGATATTTCTGAATTGGCAATAATAAACCTCTGAATGAAATAATCGAACGTTTAAAAAATATTGAATTACCTCCTCCAGATAAAACTGTTTCAAACTCCAGATTACGCAAAAAAGGATTTCTTAGATCCATTGAATTTTTTTTATGCAAAAGTGATCAGCATGCAGAATCTCTGTTCCAAATTGGACACACACGTGATTTTTCACCTTACTGTTGATTCAAACATTTTATTTTTTGCCGAAGAAGCATACTTCTGCATCTAAAGTTACCCATATGCAATAAAGGCTAAAGAACACTCTTTTAGTTCATTTTTGCTTATATTCTAAGAAATCAGCCTCACGCATACTCTCACGTTCCTTCGAAATAATATACTTATTGCAAAGCAGGTCACTTCGTGTCTGGCTAGGTCTGGCTAAAAATTTGTATGAATTGAGTATGGTTTTTTCCCCATTCTTCCATAAGATTATCGAGCCATGTAGTATTTGAACCACTCTTTAGAATATTGTGACGTAATAATTCTTCACCTATCAGCCTATCCCGATCAGTTAAAAATTTATGATATTTTCTAGGATCTTCCTTTCTCTCTAATGCACCTTGATAAAAGCGTATATCTCTTTCCAAGTCACCACGGAAGCATCTTATGGCCCACCTATTTTTCTCAGTCTCAGTGACGATTGAAAATTTCTCAGGATCCTCTCCATGTTCAATGGCATATTTATAAAGACATTCCATTTTATTTAGATTAGTCCTAGAAATTGGAGAGTTACGGGAATAACAAGGCTCTGCCTCTCGGGTTTTGTTTGATACACTTATCTTCGTTTTGGAATTTATCCAGGGATCGAGCCCAGTTTCTTTCTTATATCTTTTATATAATTTGGAACGAATTTTATCTGTTAAAATACTTGGTAAACCAATTAATTTGGCATGCCAATCCAGATATTCAGAGGTTAATATTTCATCAGACTTAGTTTGTGTATCCATGTTGCCGTTTTAAATAATTCCAAATCAATTTAATTCACAATAGCCAAATGCGAAAACATCCTCATTTCATGAGACAAAAATAAAATATTGAGCGAATTTGTTTCAGTATGCTCTTTATTAGGAGGCAATGAAAGATGGAGTTATGCAGTTATTTCAATTTCACGTTGCTCGCATTTAATATAATAGGACCCAGCTTCATATCTGCCTTCTACACCTTCCTCATCCTCATGATTTAACTCGCATAATGGGCATAATGTCTCATCAGTAATTCCGTAATAATCAACATTTTCACTACTGAATTCTTGATATAAATTAGGATATTGTTCTAATATTTTATTATGGAAATAAGCACGGTCATGAGTTGAATTAGATGATACACTTACCTCGGTTTCTGGTACTTTTTCTGAATCAGCGAAAGCTTGAGATGGTTCCTTTGAAATCGATTCATTAGATATACTTACCTCTACATTAATCTGATCATGGCATTTTTAAGTCACATGACTTTGATCGTTCCCTGAGGGAACGGTTTGTGAAGTTACCTGATTTATAATATTCTGAATTTGAGCATTAGTTAGTTTCGAAATCTCATTTGCACTATATGTAATTCGTTTAATTTTATCTATTCCAACTCCATTTTTTCCGAATAATATAAGAAGTTTTCTAGCTCTAAGGGTTTTTTTACGCAAGTTATCTTGAGTGATATTAGGAAGAAACGGTCTCATTTCTTTATAAACCATTGTTCTTGCCGTTTTATCTTTGATCTTACCATCAGCTGTAATAGCATGAACCTTTTTTTCGAATTCAAGAGAATAATAATACCAGTTTAAGATTTCTTGTTGACGAGATTTGATTGCCGTTTTAAATAAACAAGAAAGATGTTGAGCGGAAGATGCAGAGCTTCGAGTTTCTGACTCACCTAAAATTGTGTATTCTGATTTATCACATGAGATGCTAGTTTCGGTAGAGCTAGTATTCTCTATTGCGGAAGCAATCTCAGTAGATGAACACAGTTCTTCTATTAAGCCCTGTTCTACGATTTGATTTTTATCAACCTCATCATCGTGCTCCAATTCAGACATTTCAGTTTTCGGAAAATCTGGCTCTTCTGAAAT
>CAUDNR010000302.1:5811-28977 GCA_958430865.1 Entrophospora sp. SA101
AGATAGGACAGAAAGTGACTTCTATACTTTTAAAATTTATGCAAAACTTAGGAGGTCTTTAGACCGAGCCAACTATAGTTTCAATTGAAATATAAATAATATATATTTTTTTTACTATGACAAATAATAATAATTCTACAACTCAAAATTTTTATTCAAAAAGGCCTTTAAGACCACCAAACGTTTATAACAACATTTGTTTTCCTCTTATTAAAGGTAGAGTGTGACAAAAAGGGCACTGTTTTTTAAACTTCTAGAAAATTACTATTAATTTTTATTTCCGAGAACCTATCGAAAATTCAACCATATATAAATACCAATTTAAAATATCAAGCCAAAACATTTTATATTTTGCTTGAAATGAAAGGGCAAACAGTATCGACTATATACAACATAACGATAACCCAAACGGGATAAAGCTTGATAATAGCATTAATTTATGAGCCGCAACACGGATGTTAGGCGGCGGCGAAAGTTCATAATTAATATAAACACCTTTTAGGATCATCGACATCAAGTAACACACATTCATTTATTCAATTAATAATGGAAAACTTGTTCGCGCCTTGTGACTTCATTCATCACAAAATGGCGGAGTCATTTATCAAATTTTTATTTAAATTGGAAAAAAAATTTTTTATTAAAAAAAAAAATAAAAAAATAAAAAATGTATAAGATTAAAAAATTATTCAAAAATCAAAAGGCTTCAACTGAAGAAGAAAAGAATATTAATTCTATCGACACTCATGATGATGAACATTTAGTTAAAAAAATTGGTAAATATTCAACAACAATACTATTTGCCCAAAAAAAAAACTCACCATTTGATGTGTTTTTTTTTTTTTTTTGGAAATTTTGAATTTTATTAATTTGATTTATTTAAATTGCACAATTTAATCTACATCAATTTAAGATAAAGCAAGTAAGATTGATAGGTATTCGGATAAAAGAAAAGAAGAGTATGGCAAGTGCTTAACTTGTAATAAATATAATACTGCGGTTTTATGGTGTCAAACATGTGATCCATATTTACTAACTCGAGGATGGACTAGTGGTAATGAGATGTTGGATGAATTAATTAAAAGTACTCAACACAAATCATCTATTTATCGTAATGATAATTATCTTCAGTGGGTTCCTTACAAAGTATTAAAAGATGTTGAAAAGATAGGCGAAGGTGGTTTTACAACTATGTACAAAGCTACATGGACTAATGGTTGTAGGTATGTAAATATTGACACCAGAAAAAGATGTTGTGAAGATAGAGTTGTAGCATTAAAAAAACTGCATAATTCTCAAAATATTTCAAAAGAATTTTTAAGCGAGGTAAAATTATTATTCAATTATTTTTTTTTTTAAAGATTTATTATTAATAATTAAATACACTTACACACACGCACACATTTAAAAAATTTTTTTTTTGTTTAGTTCAAAAATTATGTTAAATTTTATAAAAAAAATCATAGAATAGTTCATATTTATGGATTGACACAAGATCCGACTACAAAAGAATATATATTTATAATCGATTATATAAAAGATGGAAGTCTTCATAATTATTTATCAAAAGAATTTAAAACTTTAAATTGGTCCAGGAAAATTTTAATCCTTTTGGATATAATTGATGGTTTACAAAGCATCCACTCAAAAAATATCGTACATCATGATTTCCATAGTGGTAATATATTACTGGAAGTTTTTGCATTCATTGCAGATTTAGGATTATCCTCCTGTCCAGTTGATCAGACCTCATCATCGTCGTCGTCATCGTCGTTGTCGTCGAATAAGAATAATGTTTGTGGAGTGCTGCCATATATTGCACCAGAAGTGCTAAATGGCAAACCATTTACAACAGAATCTGACATATACAGTTTTGGAGTGTTAATGTCAGTGGTGTCAACAGGCCGACGGCCATTTAGTACTATTGCACATGATATAGATCTTGCAATTAAAATATGTGAAGGTGAGAGACCTGGATTTTCCAACAATACTCCTAAATTTTATATCGAATTAGCGTACAGATGCATGGATGCTGATCCTAGTAACCGACCAACTGCAAAAAAAATCAGAGAAATTATCAAATATTGGTACAAGTCACTTGATGATATAAATACCATAAAGAATCATCATAGATATTCTGGTGAAGAAATCGGTGAAACAGAGTCAATCAGAGAATCATTTGATAAAATGGATAAGATTGAATTTGATCCTTCAACAATAACGACAATTATACATCCAAATGCTATTTACACCAGCAGGTTATTAAACTTTACAAATCTTCCTCAACCTGTAAATTCCAACAAACTAACAATCATTTGTAATCATAATGGTAATTAATTATTACTTTTATTTTATTTTTTATTTAAAGATTATTATTAACAAAATCAATATTAATAATATACTATCCTTTAGAATCCCACGACTCAACTGTACCAGATTATGAAGAATATTAAAAATTATACATTATTTAAATTATTTTTATTAGATTTGTCGTTATTAAATATAGAAAGACTTGCTGATAATTTTATTTTCTGAGTAAATGTAATTTTTTTTTAGAGTAATGAAAAAATAAATAAATATAAAATAATTTTTAAACAAAAAATATTAATACAATAATACAATAAGCTATGATTTTATACAAAAGAAACATTAAAAATTAACACACGCACATTTATATATTATTTATGTATATGTAAATGAAATGATTAAAATTGAATGCGTAAAATTAAATGTTAAGATGTAAAAATTTACATTGAAGATGATCATGTAACGAGAAGATTATTATTGTGATTAGCTTTTCCTGAAATGACATCAAAATCATCTTTAATAACTCTTTTGACTGATCCGCTACTATCCTCATTGTCATCATTATTGTTACTATTTATCTCATTTACATCCTGAAGATTTAATATTATTTCACCATCACCATTTGTTTCCTCAACAACCACAAAGGTTAATTCAGACGCTGGCAATTTAGTAATATCTTCCTCTATAATATCATCTTTTTGATTATCATCATAAGGAGTTTCTGAACTAGAAACCTTTTCAACTTCATTTTCTTCATTTTCTACTATTTTCTCTATTTTATTATTATTCAATGAAGCTGACAACTCTTTTGCGTAATATGGATCAATATTATCTTCATCAGTGTAATTAGTTGCAAATTTTTCTTTTGAATCAATTAATGAATCATTATTTGTTTCTTTGGGTGTTGATTTTGATATCGATGATGGTGGTGGCTGTGATTGAATTTCCGCTATTGACTCATTCTGCAATCGTGATTGCGATTCTGATTGTGATTGTGATTGTGAGTCTAACTCTTGTTGATTCTGTGGAATTGGAGGCAATGGAACATTTGGAGGACGTGTAGGCGGCGGTAAAGATTTTATGTCCACAGTGGTTAATGAAAAATGTCGACGTAGAAATTTTTTAGATATGGTGTAATGAGGTTGTGATTTTGAACGTGCTGGCAGTAATTGGGGAATTGGTTTGTTGGGAAAATCTACAAAACTTGATCGATGATTATAATGAAGACGATGTGGTAAGCTCGTTGAATTACTATATGATGTTGATGGCGTTAATGGTGTTGATGGTGTTAGGGATGGCTGAGAAGGTGGTGATGATCTAGTTGATGTTGATGTTGATGATGATGTTGATGTTGATGTTGATGATGACAATGATGTTGATGATGATGATTGTGATTGCGATTTCATTATTAACATGTTATTCAGTTTTACATCCTCTTCGGTAATTGATATTCTTTTCAGTGAATTGAGTGATGATGTAGATGCTGATGTTGATAAAAGACTTGACGATTGAGTGATTGGCTTGTTTTTATTTTTATTTCTACGTTTTTTTGTTTTTTGTGGTGGTGGTTGTATATTATCATCATTAGTCGGAGAGGCAAACGAAACGATTTCATCATGAATCGTTGTTGTCTCATAGCTATTCGGTAACGACGATAATCTCAATAATCTTCTTGATGTCTTATTATCAATTTGTGTATTGCTAGATTTATCATCTTGACTAATTGATCTTTCAGATAGAGTAGGTCTTTGAAATTTTGGTGATGCACGTGGAGGAGGTGAAAGAGGTGTCATTAGCATAATATTATTATTTTCATCACTACTATTGATTTTGTTATTATTATTGTTATCACTAGTAAGAATCATGTTAGTTGATGTTGTTTTAACAGACCACGATGGCATTACAATAGGATTACTTTGCCTGGTGCTATTTCTTTTATCTGAATCTGAATGATGACTACCAATTGAACCTTTAGGTGATGGTATTGATTGATTGTTATGGTCATTGTTGTAGTAGTTGTTGTACTTTCTACTTGGTAAAATATTGATTTCTAGAGATTCAGCAGAATTTGATCTTCGTCTTCGTCTTTGTTCTAATGTCATTGTCGTCATTGTAGTCGGTGATGATAAATTACCATTATAATTATAATTATAATTATTATTATTATTATTATTAGTACTATTATTCAAATTTGGTAATTGTCTAATTGCTTGGCCAATTTTTTTTAATGGAGGTGATAATGATTCAATAGGGGAGCTAGGACGTTTAATTGGCTCGTCCGATTGTAATCGTTTGTTTTCATTTTCATTATTTGGCATTTCCTCGTCAATTGTCATTGTATTTGACATCATCATATAAGGAGATAATGGCCTAGGTGATGACGATAAATCTGTGGTAGGTGAAGATGATGACGATGATTGAGACCTTGGTCTAGGAGCTGGTGACAAAGGAGTTATAATCATACCGTGTCTTGGTGGCGGCGGTAATGGTGTTGTTGGTATGACTTTGTCACTGTCGTCACCTTTTTCTATTTGGACGAATGACGTATTTGAAATAGAAGTTTTAGGTGTGAAAAATAATTCTTCATTGTATGATTCATTAATAGGACTATTAACAACACTAGTAGTATTGCTACTATTATTAATTTTATTAATGCCAGTATTGCTGCCATTGCTTATATTATTAATAATGTTGATGTGGTTTTTGGATTTATTGGTATCGCTATTATTTTTGTAACCATGACTGTCATTGCTGTTGATTTTGATAAGATTTATAGACGTGGCTGAATTAATGTTACTGGGTAATTCCGTATCATTATATTTAAGTTTTACTACAATAGATTTTAATTCCGTCAACCAAGATTTCAACGCTTTTACATTATCCGCTTGTAAATACCAAGCCTTTATATTTGGTTTGCTAACCTCTAAAATCCACGCTTTACCACTGAACACATCACTAACACATACAACAGTATCGCATGTCAATTCAAAACTATCTATTAGGTTAGATGTTGCATCGTTTGATTTGAAACAATAAAGAATACTTTTTGCTAGAACGAAATATCGTTTTTTCCATGATTTAGATAATACAAAATTTGTATTTGTGTGTTTTGACAAATATCCTTTATGAACAACATGTTTACGAATACTCGCCACTATAACCGATCCGCCAACGCCATTACTGACACTATTTAAAGAATTGCTACGACTATTACCTCTAAATTCAGACACTACTTTATCCAATGATATAGATTTTTTATTTAATTCACTATCATTTAATCCAAGTATTTTAATTGCTTTTGAAGATTTGTCCAACATATTAGCTTCATCAATACTATTATCAGTAATACCAAGAAACCTGGTAATTTTTCTAGTGTTACTGCTACCACTTGTTTTTCTATCAAGATGGCCATGTGAATTTTTTTCATCTTGCGGCATATTTAGTGAGAAGTTTTAATATTTTTTTTGTTGATAAAATTATTTAATTAATTTTTATTATAAATTTACAAAGTTCAAGTAATTGAATTGATAAACAATTCTCATTAATTTTATGTGTATATATATATACAAGTAATTATATATATATTACAGTGGGGGGGTTTTTGTTTTTTTTATGAATGTAATTTGTTTTAATGGTGAGGGTAAATCTTGTTGTTTAATGTAGATGTTGATCTCTTAAATAAAGTCATTCCTGTTATCAGGTAAAGATCATATATTGTTTAAAGAGAAGGAAGTTTGAAAAAAGGAAGTAAAAGTTGGATATTGTAAAAGAAGGATCTTTTTCAAATAAAAAAGAAAGAAAAAATATAGTAAGTTTACACAAATTTATATAATGTTTATTTAAGTAATGAACTGATACTTTATATCACTATCACTATCACGAATATGAACGCAATAATAGTTAGTAAATCCTTAATAATTATTTACCAATCACATTTAAGATTGATGCGTGATTGTTTAAAAGGCTTGGTACACGGGTATAATAATCTTGAAACTATTAAAAGAGATTACGAAATGTATTTTAATTATTATTAAATAAAAACAAAGTTACTCAAAATTAAAAAGAAATCAATTACACGAAAATGTATGATAGTTGTGTAATCAATATTTCGTAATTTGAAATCGATTAAATTAAAAAAAACCAATTTATAATCCAAAAATTCGAGAGAATGAAGAAGAATGCTTGTTTGTTTGTTTGTTTGTGTTTCTTTTATGTTCGAAACAAAAATTTATTAATTATTAATCTTAACTCTTCCTATTAATTAATTCCTGAAATATTAATAATATAGAATTTCCCATTTTAAAATACGGGGTTTATTATTATTAATTATTATTATTGCGAATTTTTTCATTTCCTTTTAAAGCTACTATTGGACAACGTGTCATGACAAAATTTCAGGGTTAAAAATTTTTTTTCAGAATTCACAGTTGTACTATCGACACTGGTCTTGACTTAGTTTGTTTGGTTGGGTTTTCTAATTTTGGGGTTTTGGCTTTTTTCTTTTGAAAATACTGTTTATAAAATAATAATAATTGTGAAATGGAAGGGGTCAAAATACCGTTAGTCGGCCTTTACCATGCTCAATTAGTGATAAGGATATCGTATTCCTGCATGAAAAGTTGTTATTATTATTCCTTTAGATAAATAAAGTGGGAAAACCACAAAACCATGTTAAAGGAAATGATTAGTTAAAAAAAAATAAAAAGTTTGACCAAAAATCTTCTGAAAAATCATTGTTTGCCAAAAAAAACCAGTTCCTCAGAAACTTACATAATAACCACGCATGTTATCTTGACATATGATGGATTAGATAACTCGTATAAGAATATACGAGTTTATTATTTTAAAAAATTGTTTTGAAGTTTTTGAAATTTTCCACAAAATTAAAAAATTAAAATGTCAAATTTAACAGAATCTGGACGTGGAATGAGGGATGTATTGGACTTTTTACAAAGACGGTAGTACTATTTCACATATTTCTAAAACATTTAGATTTGCAAGAACAACTGTAACTAAAACAATTAAAAGGCTTCTAGGAAGAGATAGTGTTAAAGAGTTACCAAGAAATGAACACCCTAAATATATGAGCATTGACCATAAGAATGAGTTGAAGAAATCTAATTAATGGAAAATACAGGTTTACAGGTTTCAACTAAAACCATAATAGTAAGGAGTTTTACATTCGTATGCAAATAGAAAATCAAAAATCAAAATTTTGGAAGATCATTTCCAAAAAATTTTATTTTTATTTTTTTCTCCCTAGATGTCACAAAATTTGGAATTTCGCATACATATTCTTGAGAACTTGATAAGAAATTATTTATATTTTTATCATGTATGTTTTTGTACAATCAATTGTTTTATGGTGACCAAAACTTTTGTCCAGGAGTGTAGATAGATAAACTTTCATCTTTCGTATTTAATAACTATAATTTTTTTGCAAGAATCAATTATAAAGTTTTCATATTATAAATAAAAGAAAATCGATACTGAATCGACAAAGAAGTTCTCATATTTTAGATAATAGAATTATCTCGGTTCCATTCGATAATAACTGTCGTATTCATCAACCAAACATATCCCATCACTATGGATTATCAAACTCGGGGTTGATTATAGTGTGGTAAAACCAAGTAAATCTGTTATACAATATTCTAATACATATATATAATAAGGAAAGAAGGTTATTTATTCAAATCAAATATATATATATATATTGTGTCTTAATAAAGTCTTTAGTACGTAATACTATAATGTAATATTTTTCTCTAACGTATGTGCATATTAGATAATCACATTATATCAGTGATGTTTAGATTTTGATCCCTGAAATTTCTTCGTAACATAATATTAATATAGTAATAGTAATAGATAATAACATAAATTATATGGTATATGGGATATTTTTGATTGGTTACACAACGATGCAGCAAAATCTATAATAATTATTATATTTTTAATGCAGAAAAACAAAAATGCAGCAACATTGACAGTTACTACCATCCATTATCAAAACAATAATTATTTCATTACATATCCTTCAAAACAGGAAAAAACAACTTCTTTTTCAACAAAAAGAATTTTTGGCACAATTATTATTCTTTAACCTTTTTTTAAAACAAAGAGCCAAATCCTTTAACGCAAAATCTTTCGGCAAGTTCTCCAAAAACATTAGGGAATCTTTTCTACCCAATTATTATACTTGTAAGGTCCATACGATATATCAGAATACAAGACCGTAGGCCTCATTGTATGTATGTGACCGTATACTATATACAAAAAAGGAAATCCTGACTCATCATGTGGGGCCATTTTGTATATCATTCCCTAAACAGAAACAGTCAACCAATCAAACTTTTGGATTCGCGTTAATGATCAATCTTTTTATTGTTGTTTCTCGTTTACTATTATATACAATGGAATTTCCCGTAATGTTATTATTAATTAATTGAAAAAAAAGATCCCGAGTTAATCAGTAATATATCGGGTATGTATATTTTGCGGAATGTGAATAATTAAATTGTAAATAAAAGATTAACCTATTATATTTTTAAGTTAATTAAAAATGTTTAATACAACATTAAAGTTTATTTATCATGCATGCATATTTATTTTAAATTATACATTTTAATTTTCACAAGTGTTCGAGTTTTAATAATCAACAATTTTGCAAGAAAGATCTAATATTTAAATAAGAAAATGTTTGACAAATGGGAATAAATCAAACGATGAATTATTTCAATTTGTTCTCGAAGCAATTTGTTTTGATCACATATTTTTTTTTTGTGACATCTTTTTGTCTTTTCTCAAATTGTCCAGTTCACACAACTAATCTCATGACCTGTTTTTTTGTTGTACGCCATTCCAATTCAACCAATGATTGTGATTCTTTCTTGTCTTAAAACATTTAATCAATTAATTTTTGTCTTTATATAAATACACCATATATGCATGTTATGACTAATCATTAACTAAATCGATATACTGGACAATAGTTTGTTTTACCATCATGATAACGAACATCGAATTTTTCAAGTTGGTGATTATCTTGTAGGGCGGGAAAAAATTAATCAGTATTAGTATATCTTTACTTGGAGTTGAATTGTTGAAAGAACTTCCTCCTTTGTGTTTTTTAATTTTTACTAATAATTCAAACCATCTATAGAATAATAAATAAAACGGATAGATGCAATTTTTTTTACATTGCAACAACTTACTGGGACATGAGAATTAGTTATACTGTTGTTCCTTCTAGAACTATTATCACTAATATGACCATTGATATTATTTTTGTCGCCAATTCTGTTTTTGGATGCTGATCTTCGAGAACCAGCTCTTACTATATAAAAAATTTTGTTAAACTATATAATTTTTTTTTTTAAAGGCATATATAGAAAATATATGTGTGTGTATACATATATAAATAGGAATAAATATAATTGACCATTATCACTATCGACGTTATTTATTTTTGTTAATGCCGCTTTTCCTTTCTCCCTTCCTTTTTCCTTTAATCCTTTTACTTTTAGTTTGCTGACATCCATAAAAGAAGACGACTCTGCACTAACATCTTCATGCTCTTCCCCTCCCTGTTGTCGTTTGGAATTTGTCTCCATCGTCTTCAGACTCATCAGAATATTTTGTAGCATCCAAAAGCCTTTGCTCATTTTTTTAAAAAAGTAAACTAGTTTTAAAAAATCAAATGATAAAATCAAACTTGTAAAAATATTCGCTCGACCACGATTTTTCTATATATTAATTTTTTTTGTGTCACCCACCACAAATCCAAACAATTATGTGATGGTCATCACTATCAATTGAAGTTTTCAAGATATCAAGTTTTTCATGACCCACCTGTTATTCTGGATATAGCGGATACATTGTTATGGTCCAATCATGCTATTGAATGTAATAATGGACATTTATAATATTACCACAAAATATATATATTGTAAATAATATCAAAAGAGACTAAAAGACCAACACAGTTTGTCAATTGACAACTTATTGACAAATTCAGAAACAACAACTAACAGTTAAATGATACAATTTTTTGTGTCTAAACATAATTCTCTGCCAAGTACAAGGGCTACTGTCACAAAAAAAACTGGTGTGATAAGAAAAAAGGCCTGGTTGGATTTATTTAATATCTTTATGTATGCTTGTTCTTAAATTTTTAATGGGGTTGGTTTGGTTAGTGTAATCAGTAGTAAACTTTCAAAGTAAATTAACATAAAGAAATTCCCTTTTGCCTTTTTTCATTTAAATGATTCCATTATTTGTATGGCTTCCTAATTTGTAAATTTTATTTGAAATGATTGTGTTGTGAGATAGTAGTAACAGGATCCTTTACTATTTATTATTATACCCCCCTTATTTATATCCCATCCTCAATTAAATCCCACAAACGAGAGTTTGTTTATATTCCAATTGAATTATATCCCTATCCAAATTTTTTGGTGCTGTTATATCCCAACTTTAATCTTATTTGTGCATGGTAGTAACCCAACATTTACATTATGCATTAATTACAATTTTCTTGGTGGCATCTTCAAAAAAGACTTGGTTGATTCCTTTAACAACAAAATTAATTATCAATTATTTTTTTTTTTTAAGTGGAATTTTCAAAAAGACATAAAAGAAATTACCCTTTTTTTTTACAGTTGTGGCAAAGTATCATATAAAAAAACTTGGTTTTGACTTGGGTATAACGTGTTATTCAAAAACAAAACATAAATAAATTTATAAATTTCCTTTTTGCTCAAATTCATTGAAAAAAATAATGGATAATAAAAATAATATTAAAAACCCCACTTTCCCTAAAAGATAAAAATAGTTATTAATTATTTTTTTTTTAAAAAAAAAACTGGAATTAATACAAGTAGTGAAACTCTTTGAGAGAATATAATGTTGACTCATTCTACAATTAAAGATATTTTAATTTTAAATTAAAAATCATCACGCGAAAATACACAAAAGTACCAATACAAAAGGGGTATGATTGTATATTACCAAAACTATACGAATCATTTATTATTTGTTACACGGTTAAAAATGAAATTTCTTTATAATATTAATATCCAAGTGGGTATATATTTCTTTCTATTTCTTTATTGTAAATTGTTACGAGGTATTTTTGCTGTTAGTCATCAAAGTATGTTACCTTTATAATTTCGTGAAATGTCAAAGTATTTAATTTACTAGAGTTAAAAGATGACTTTCAGGTAGCACCATTTAATAGTTCTGGCATTTGGCTAAGGCTCTGAAAGAATTCGAATCGAGTAGAATTTTAAAGTGACTTGATTCGAATTCAAAAAAAAACTGGATTTGACTCGAATAAAACCAGATTTCTAAAATTTTTTAAATATATTTAATATTAAATATAAGGAGGGATTCTCGAATAAGAGTTTGTATTACGAATACATAATATTTATATTTTTTAAATTTATATTTTTAAAATTTAAATGTTAAAATTCCTGTATTAATAACATTAATTACGAACATAATTTACAGTTGCACAATTCACTGTAAGTAATAAATAATAAATGGCTGCATTGTTGAAAATGATGAATTTCTTCAAGTACAGTGTGTTCAAAGAAGAAACAAGAAGTGAAACGTTTCACAGTTGTGGATGAAAAAGCCAAATGCAATTATTTGCATTAGATAAATATTTTCGACTTTAATTTTGTCGTGGTGAATTTGAAATTCACGCGCGTGAAAATCCAAATTAGCCAATCAGAATTTTGTATCCAAATAAATTTCAAATTGCAAATTTTTAGGTTTGAACCAAATCAAAACACGATTCGTTCAAATTCGTATTGGATTCGAACGAAAATTGAATGATTTGAATTTCATTGATTCGTTTGGAGTCTCGAATATAAACTTTTAAAATTGATTTTTGATTACTTAAATAAATATTTTATTGTGAATAAATGTTTATAAACAAAATTAAAAAATACAATTTTCTAAATTTTAGTTTTAGGTTTAATAAATATAAAAAACCATTCATCTTCTGAAATTTCTTTATACCCAGGTGCCATAATATGAATTTCTTTATTGTTTCCATTATTATCATTTTCATCATCATCGTGAGCATTATTATCATCGACAACTTTATTTTTGATCATTTTAATTTTTGGCAATTTCGTTTTACCAGGTACCAATGGAAAACAGTTAACCTTGAACAGGTATGAACCTAATGGTGAAACATTAAAATAGGTCTGTTTATAGCCTGAAAATACAAATGTGTCATTTACTTCAACCATGACATCTATTTTTATTTGAGTGTTGGTCCAATTGATTAATTTTAAAGTTAGAGTGAATATTTTTCCGACAATTGATTTTTTTGGAATTGCTATTATTTTACGTTATAAAGAAAAAATAAATTATTATTAATGATAAAGTTTTTCTCTAAAAATAAAACTTTTATTTAAAACATAGGCTTTACTTAGTATCGCAGTTAAATCAGTTTTAGGAATTATTATTTGTGGCGTCATCATTGTTGTCTCAGTATATGGAATAAAAATATTTTTAATGAGTTCTTTTCTAAAAATAAAAAAATAAGAATTATTGGTAAATCTTCCATTCATCCTTAACAAGAACAAATGAAAACTTTGGAACTTAAATCAATTACCTTTTCCATTGAATGTCAAGTAATCCAACATCGATATTATAATCATTAGAAATATAATCCAATATTGTAAGTTCTAATAAATAATTAACCTGATGTTTATGACCAGTTTTCCATACTGTCAGGAGAGAGAAAACAAAAAAAAAATTTTTAAAACCATAATTTTTTCCTTAAAAATGAGAAATTGTAAAAATAAATACTTTGATCTTCCAACTCGTTGTTCTTTGATTCTATAATTTCAATTTTAGCTTGAGAATTCGCTTGACCCAACTAATAATATATACACGTAATGAAATTTACTAATCAGATTAAAAAAAAAAAAAACGAAATACTTTTTTAAGAATAGTAAATATCTACCAAAACCAAATCAATTCCAGTTACTAAAAGGTCCCAAGGTCCATTGCTTGTAATTTTTGCAGTCAAAAGATGTCGGTCAATTCTTTTAATGACGACGGGAGAATTTTCAGAATTAGTAGCATCTTTCTCATGCTTTATTTCTTCAATCTGTGGAACAATACTATAAGAAACTGTAAATGGTTCTATAAATGATACTTTGATTTCTTCTTTCTTTTCAATCCATTCTTGGTTTATAAAATTTGTTGATGATATTGACAGTGACGGTGACAGCGGTGATGACAGTGGTGATGATGATGATGTTATAGTGGACGTGTTAGTTGAATACATAACCTAATATAAAATAAAACAAATAACAACAATAATAACGATAACATTAATAATGAATATTATTATTATTATATATATCTTTAGAAAACTTTATAAAACAGTTTGATACTTACAACTAAATGTAATGTTCTAAAATTTATAGTCTTTTTTCCAATAATATAAATGGTTTTTACACAAGATTGACCTGCAGGTATTATATCAAGATCAATATCTTTCAAACTATTTAATCCATTGCTTGCAGGATCTAGCTTAACAGAATCTTCTGAATCTAAATAATAATAATCAAAAATTAACGCATTGATTTATTATTAATTTTTAATATTTTAAAAACTTTTTTTTATTCAAAAAAAAAAAAAAAAACCTTTTGACTCATTAATTATATCAATATTCATAAATGCCTTAACATCTTCTGATTCCAAGTTAGTGACAACAAGTTCGATTGGATAATACTCATCTAATAAAACTGGATTGGAAAAGTTTGCTTTGATTTCTAATTTGGGTGGTTTTTTTGTCACTCTAGAAAAAAGAATGGGTTATTAGCAATTAAAAAAATATTTTTTTTACAAAAATTTCCTTTAAATGAAATAAAAATTATTCACTTTAATATATTTTGCTCTTTAATATTTTTAAATGTTGGTACAGTAGCTAAAAATAAATAAATAAATTCAATTACTATTCTTTTTTAAAAAAAGGTATAGATAAATCAATCAATAAATCTCTTACCGGTTTTTATAAGCCATTTACGTCTTGATTGGGTTTCACGTTGTCCACTTAAATCAAAACGGAGTTCGATTCTCCATTTAGTATTTAAAATTCCAAGTGTAACAACTTGAAGCTTGAAAAAAAAAATATAAATCAAATCATATTAATATAATTAAAAATTTTATATGATGCAAAATTAATATTTCATCATTTACATGAGATTCACCACTCTCTTTTGGCGTTATTATGCCTTCGAAAACTCTTGTTACACCTTTTTGAAAAATAAGTTTCACATCTTTCACCCATGCATAACCTTCACCACCTTCAACCTCTTCCCAGGAACAATCTTTACAATCTATCAATTGAATCTTAGAGTCATCAATTTCCTCATCGTCATGCGATTTATCCTTTAAATAATGATTAAAATGAGCGTCACTAAATGTGAAGCGTATGAATGAAAACCGTAAAGGCAAAGGAGGAGAATCAGGTGATGTAGTTATAGTGACTTGAAATAAAGTGGGTTCACCAACAAAAGCCATGGATTGTTTGAATTGAACATGACATGTTACTAGATATCAATTAATTTAATAAAGTAGCAGAAAATTTGTTAAGATAATAATATTTTATAAAATGGCAACCTTTTTATAAAATTCTTGTATAATTTTTTTGCGCACAAATTTGTAAGGATACAAAATGGACTTGTTTCATTCATATTAAGAATAACTGGCTTAATATTACCAAGATTCTCTATCTCATTCTATATTATTATTATTATTATTATATTATATTATATTATATTATAAAGGAAAGAAAAAATAAATAATAAATATGACATAATATGACTATTATTAAATACTTTTGAATAATAAATAACTCACACGAAAAATAATATTTGTTAACTCATTTTGAATTTCAGTTCTTTTTTGTTCATCCATAATAAATTCTAACAATCATAAAAATCATAAATTTAATTTAAAAAAATTTTATATTTCATATGATCTATTATATATATCTATTTTATACTTACGGTCTGATAAAAGTTCAATCAAATATTTGACAACATCTTCCCAATTACCAAGAACTTTTGCACACCTCAAGGATAATTGTAGAATTGATTCTAAAATAGTATGCCAACCTTCTTTACGATATGTTTTAGCAATTCTTTCAAAAAATCTAAAAAAAAAGAAAAAAACTGTTGTCATTTTATTATTTATAAATTAAAATCATACGTAAATATATATATATATATATAATATACTTTATTGCCATATCATATTTCCCAGATTCAAAATAAGTTTCTGCAATTTCGGAAGCAAGATAATAAGTCATACGACCGGGTTTCTGTTTTTTAAATTGTTCGTAACTCTTTGTTAAAAGTTCAATTGTTAACCCTGAATGATCAAGCATCCGTTCAGCTTCTAATATAGAATCTGGTATCTTTGCAACAACGTCTATCCCTTCATGTATCGACTAGTTTTTTGAGGAGGAGAAATAATTCATTGTTATATTTATTTATAAAAAAGGAATTAAATAATAAATGTATTTTTTCCTAACCTTTTCTATATCTAAAAATTTTTGTCTTTTGATAGAATTATATTTGGCTGCCAAATAATAATAGAAACCAGGATGTTGCAAAACCATGGTTGGATTTACACCAAAGTTTGGATTATTGTTACTGCTTAAAGAGTAACGATAATCTGCAGACAGTGATGGTGCTGAAATAGAGTGAGACAGTTTTGATGCATCTTGTATGATAAAACCAGATCTTGTTGCAACTTCTATTATTTCACCAAATACACGATATTGTTTAGACAACCATGACCAATACTCAAATGTGTCATCTTCTCCTATTCCTAACTTATTACATATTTGTTTAAATGTTTTCACATGTTTGTTTAATTGAGCCAAGGCACCCAAAGGTGAATCCATGAGAATACTTATTTTACAAATCTATTTAAATTTTTTTAGTAAATAAATGAACGTCTTTTTCAAAACAAAATACCTTTTTTTAAAAAAGGATAATATTAATATTAACCTTAACGTTAATACAATCTGTCAAAATTCTTGCTTCTTCCCAACGTTTACTACGAATTGTTAGGCCAGGAGCTCCTGGTGAGATGACAGATTCAGGGGAGAAAAGATCCGTGAGAAGATTATAAGCTGATTCATAATAACTATTTTTACAAATAATAAAAAAAATTATTATTTATTGATGTTTGATATTATATGTTCAACAACCAGATAAATACTTTAAAGCGGCATCCAGTTCTTGACGAAATTCAGCAAAAACAGCCAATTTATAATCATAACGAATCATCCATCCTTGAGTGCCAAGTGGTGTTGGTGCAGATAGTGGATAATCTATAAGTTGTTGTTGATTATAGCCAGGGCTGCTGATGCTAAATGATGAGGTTGCTCTTTTACGTTTAATTCTTTTACTATGTTCCCGGTAATAATTTAATCCATGCTCATACAATGATTTTTGCAAACTTTTTATTTTATTATAAATAAATAAATATATTAATTGTAAGGGTAAATATTATATAAATTTATATAAAAATAATTCATATAATTTTATCTTACTTTATAACAAAATTTTGCAATTCGTCATATGAACTTGGATATAATACGAAGAAGCAATTTCTAACATATAAGCCACTAACTTTTCTTATATAATTCAACCTTTCTTCAATTATTTGATCTAAAATTATTATTATTATTAAAATCAACATATTACTGAATTAATTTAAAATTTTAAGGATAATTAAATAAATAATAAAATATGAAAATTCATCAAATACCAAAAGGTGTTTTTATGACAATTACTGCAGCAAATTTAATTCCTCTATCTATTAAAGATTTTCTATCAAAATAATAAATAAAATAAAATTAATTATTTAAATGTATGTGTAAAACACAAACACACACCACATATATGACTAACAACCTCTTTTCATTAATTTCTATTGCTAAAGCATGATCTCTTTCCTTTTCTGGATTTTCATTAAAACCCAATTGACCTTCATCCTGTTTACTCTCTGCCAAGGAGACATTACCACCACCAACACCATCACCAATAGCAGTACTAGTAGTAGTATTAGTAGTAGGTTTATACCATAAGTCATAAAATCCAACAACAACACATGGCAAAATTTCTCGATGTCTTCGAACCCAAAGTTGAGGAATTAAACCATCAGGATGTACCGGAGACCCTGGTGTATGTGGCGATAGTGAGGAATGATGAGGTGTTGATGGAGGTTTCAATGGTTTTCGTGGAGGAAATTGAAAATTCTAATATATAATTCAGAGATTCGATTGTTTTATACTAGATGTCAATTGTTCTTCTCTAAAATAATTTAAAACATGCGGCTCTTTGTAAATTAAAGGCTATGAACAATGAATAATTACAATATGAATAAAATAATGGGGGAATTTAAAATAACTTTTTTTAAAGAAAATAATATATAAATTCTAAAACACTAAAAAATTATAATTTCAATGGTTGTTAAATCTATGGAATGAAGGATCCATTCATTTATTTTTTATTAACGAACCTTATCAACAAATGTCACATTGAATGTTGTATTAGAATTTTTCCCAAGATCCCAAACACTAGCTTGAGCTTTGTTCATAAAAAGCGATATTAAAGTTTGTGATATTTGATTAGTTGTTAAGCCTGGTAGAGTATTAGAACTTGATGAATTTCGTTGTAAGCCACTACCACCAGATTTTGGATTGACAGGAGCGGGAGGATTATTACTACTGTTGGATTGTTCTGATGACGAGTCTTTTTCTCTGTTTAGACCCATCACCATCATTAAGGGAACATGTGGAAGAATAAATTCTGGTGGATAACTATCCATAATTTATTTAATTGCAGAATCTCGGAAAACAAAAATTTTTTTATTATTATTTCTGAGTGTAGTCACGTGATTTACACAATTGAAATCTTGTACTAGGGGTTATGGTTCAAACGCTGCATATGGTGCGAGTCACTCTAACACAACAAATAATTTTAAAGCTAAACGGGGAAATATTGAATGCTAGTCTAAAAAAAATAGTTGACTAGTTCTACAATCCATCGTCGAGATAATTTTAAAAGAATTATTAGTTCCAAGTAATGTTGTTTGACGAAATGTTACCAAAGTTGTAAAACTATTACGTCAAATTAACCATTAATTTAAAGGCTAATAAATATAAAAGCTCACAACAAAAGCTTGTAAATATATATTACAAGGTCCCCAAGGAGCCAAGTTTTTCTTTTGCTGAATACAAATCCAATTACACACACTCATTATAACATGATACATGATCGGGAGATAAAATCATCATCGGGTCGACTAATCTTAGTGTAATTATTATCAAATGAAAAATTTACACAAAAGCTTGTAATTATTATCAAGCTACATTGTAAATAATTACGGAGGCCTTTAAAATATCAATATTGATTGATTAAGTTACAAATCCATCTTTATCTTTGTCCTTATTGTAGTGAATGACGAAAATTTCACTGAGAATAACTTCTGGTCCTCGCAGAGGAAAATAACAGATAATTAACTGTGATAGAATATAAACATTGTCTTTATTTTCTTTGCTTAAAGTGCTTTGATAAAAGCAACAAGTGTAGTTAACAATTGTGGAGCTTGGTAAAAAGTCACGTTTATTTGCTTTAGTGAGCAAGTAAGCAAGGATAGGTAAAACTAACGTTGTTGGTTAACTAGTGGGTGTCAATCAAGTATCGTCCAAAGGTTAATCGGAAATACTGGTAGTATTATTGTAATCGTAAATGTAAGGGTAAACAACTGAAACAAATTGATTAAGTGTGTTCACAGATTCGTCTAGGTGCAGTGATTGAGAACCAAAGTAAATGCATAAACTAATTAATTAAGAT
Organism: Entrophospora sp. SA101; assembly: GCA_958430865.1. Classification (NCBI taxonomy): domain Eukaryota; kingdom Fungi; phylum Glomeromycota; class Glomeromycetes; order Entrophosporales; family Entrophosporaceae; genus Entrophospora; species Entrophospora sp. SA101. The sequence goes on from CAUDNR010000302.1 coordinate 25,026, forward strand.
TAACCAAAAGTTAAGCCACAATTGTTAACCAAAATGATGTCTCACAATATCACCATTTAACAAGAATCAGAAAACTGTAGAAAGTTATTATAAAATAAGGATAAAATAAAAAGATAATAAATTTATAGTGGAGATTAAATTAGTCATTCATTGCTTTACTAGAGTTTAATTAATTAATTAATATTGTTAGTAATGATTAATGGAAAGTAATTCCAATTGATTAATAACGAAATTTTTATTTACCTTTGTAAACATTCTAGAGAAAAGAGTTAAAATCAAGATCATTTAACGAACTATCATTACATGTATAAATTTTAAAGCTTTTAGATTTAGCAATCTCTTCATCTAATATTCTACTTGTATGATATGCATCTGGATGTGATTTGTGTGCTTGTTGCAAAGCATTACCACTACTGCCACCACCATCGCCACCGCTTCTGCTGCTATCACCATTATTAAAATTAATTTCATGTTTTTTGATTTTAGGTAATTTGAATAACCTTTTTATTAAACTATTATCACTACCATTATTTTTCAAACATTTATTTTGAATAATTTCTTTATGTTTGTTTTCAGCAAAATCATAAAGCTCTCTACTAGTTGGTCTTTTAGATGGATCCACATTCCAACACCTCTGCATCATTTGCACATAATCACCAGGCATTTCAGGTAATATTGGTGGTCGTAAACCTTCTTCACATATATCAAAAATCAAACAATGATTGTGAGCTCTATCATCAAATGGTGGATGCCCTGCAAATATTTCCCACATTAACATCCCAATACTATAGATATCAGATCTTTTGGTGTTCTTTGTATTAATTTTGCCTCTAAGTAGCTCGGGTGCAACATATGATATAATTCCATAGATTTTATTTGATGACTTTTCATTAACTGGCCCACATAATCCCAAATCTGTAATATAACAATTACCTCCACTTATTAATATATTACCACTATGTAAATCACAATGGATTAAATTTTTTTCATGTATATCATCTAATGAATAACATAAATATTTGAAGATTATAATTCTGTCTTTTAATGTTAAATTTAAATGATTTTTTTGTAAATAATCCTTTAAGTTTCCTTCTGGATGATAATTTAAAAACAATTGCATAATTTCCATTATCTGGGAATTTAGTTATACCAAAGCACTTAACAATTGATGATGATTTAATTTTACAATAATTCACTGCCTTCAAATAAATAAAATCAATTAGTATTATATAATACAGTATTGTTTTAAATGACAACTACCAACCTCATCAAAAAAGCCTTTTCCTGGATTACTTGAATTGTTTAAATTTTTTAATACCACTAGTTGTTCTCCAAAATAACTAAATACCATTTTATTTTCATCATAATCTGTTATTCTTCCTCTTATCCATGTAGCAGTATAAATTGAACTAAATCCACCTTCAGTCAATTTTGTTATTTCTTCAAATTGCTCAAAAGGTATCCATTCTAAAATATAGTTTGGCAGAGATGATTTCATTTGACATTGTTGAATAAAATCATCAATTATGTTATTTCCAGATGTCCAGGTAGTGAAAAGACTCTGTAGTTGTAAGCTAATACAACCTTCACAGAATCTATCAGAGTATCTTGCCAATTTACATTCATTACATTCTTTTGGTTTTCCCTGTTTATATGTTGCATTGTCTAATTCTTCATCATAAATAAACTTTTCTTTACAAAATTCTTTTTCATTTTCAGAAAGCTCCTTGATTTTTTCAACTAATGAAAAAAAATAATCTTTTATACTTTCTTTATCAGAATTAACCATAGAATTATTAACCATTTCACTAAATAATTTAGTTACAAATCCCACTCTTTCTGGTGATAATAATCTATGATGTGACATTATGTAAAAATTTAAAATTTAAAACTTGGTGTTTTGATGAATAGAATGACGTGTAACGATCAATTTTCTGTACTCTTTTAAAACTTTCTCATATTAATATATATATATATTAGTAATAGTACAATGGTAATAGGAGATTATTAATTGATCTTTTCACACTAATAAATTAGTATAAAAATTGCATTATTTTAAAGAACGACTTTAACATTAGCAAAAATTCATCATCAAACTTTAATGATTGATTCAACAATAAAAAATTTTAGCATTCTTCTTTTTTCTTTGTCTACTATTTTTTTTTTTTATCACTTTAAAACTTTAAAATAAAAACTTACAAACATCTGCACCTAAACCTGTCCCATGTACTATATAAAAGTCGTCCTACGTACCAACATTGACCATCCTCTATGTGTTTCAAACTCGGACACTAAATACAGCTCAAGCATATTATTAATATTATTTGTTATTACTATTTTACGCATAGTTCGAAAAAACATCAAGTTAACACAACTCGTATGTATGTAAAGTTGCTTTACATACCAACATTGGCCCGCCTATGTATGCTTTGAACTCAGGAGCTAAAGATAATTCGAATGCGTTTGATTTTACAAAGTGTAATAATTAAAAGAATAAATATTAGTAATAGTTTTATTTCGAAAAAAAATACTAAGTAAAACTTCTAATTCAAATTATAACATTGTAAAACTTTCCATGATAGTTATTCTTCTTGCGATATACTGTACATACAATGATAATAACTTTTTATCCATCCCGGGACACGCATTTTTACAGTATTCTTGAGGTTTGAAAATTATCATCAATAGGAGAAAAAACTAGAATTTCAAATTAGATGATTTGATGATGAACAACGAGGAATGGCTACTATTATTACTATTTACTTTTATTTTCTTGGCGTTTGTTATTTACTAGGTTCATGTCTTTCGAGGCAATCATTCCTGTTCCTTTTCCAAATGGATCGTTAGTTTTGCTGCTGAGCTTAATTTACACAACCGGTAGTTTATACTTTTAATTCAATCCATTGATACTCAGTCAACTAATATCTTGGTGGTTGCATTTTTTTGTAATTGTATTTTGACTAAAATATTTGGATGTTTAAAAAGTGAACAGAGTCTATATAAAAGATTAAATAGATGGAAAATTCAAAATAACACCATCTTCGTCATAAAAATTGGAAATTGTTCAATGAAATCATTAAAGATCTCGCTATATATATAGGATCCTTATGCTTTTATCATTGGCAATGTTACCGAGTACATTGTGATGAATATTGAGAAAATCATTTTCTGTAGTTTGAAGGTGAAATTCAGCTGAACGTAATAAGAATTGATTGCGGATCACATTTTTGAGGGGAATATTTATATTGTTACGATTATTAGTTGAAATAAACATCATGTTTTTTCTTCTGTTAGATTCTTTGTTTCAACCATTGGCCAAGATTCCTTAGTTTATTGTTGGCATTATTGTCGTCGTTGCTGTCATTTTTAAATAATTAACTATTTCATGAATTATATCTAATTTGCGCTATCTTTAAAATTTATACATTATTACATGAAATCAAAATGTGTATGTATAATAGATATTTCTTTTAGGCCATTCTGGCGCAAAGAATTCGGCCTTTTCTACTGCTATTTTCCAGCGACTAAAATCAAACGAAAAAAGACCCAGAAGGAGCCCTGCTCGTTGCTGCATAGAGCTTTTCTTGAACGGATAATATCCTAGGATTAAATATGGTTGTCCCATTATCCTAATTGTATCCGGATCTTAAAGTTTCAATGATATTAAGCCGAAATAAATTAATTATGCTATTTCGGCCACCTTGACTAGAATTACATTTGCAATATAAAGGAACATCAATGTTAATAAATATTTTTAAAATATGGCATTGCCACGTTGTATTTTTATGGTAAATAGATAGATAGTAATAGTGTATATACAGTGTGTTACAAAAAAAATTGGCCAAATTTAGATGTGATCTGAAACACGATAACTTTTTTTATTCATGTAAACAAACGTGTATAATAATATTATACATAAAATTATTCCCTTTTCTCCTTCATCTAATATATT